>CAJVQA010001351.1:0-26064 GCA_910591915.1 Cetraspora pellucida | reverse complement strand
GCTAGTGTAGAACCTTCGAGTGGACTACTTAAATTAGACAATGACTAAAGTTGTATAAGTGGCTAGTTGTACACTCTTTCCATAGTTGTCCTCTGTGGTTGTAATGCAACCATTAGCTGAATATACTATTAATAAAATCCTGGGTTGCAAGTACTCACCTTAATATTTAAAAAAAAAAAAAAAGTAAATTTGTTTTATATATAAAATATATATAAATAATATTAAACCTGAACATGTTCATGAACTTTGAACTGAACCTGAACTGAACCAAATTTTAAGTTTAGGTTCAGTTCAGGTTCATAAATTTTAAGTTCAGTTCAGGTTCATGTTTAATAATCTGCAAAATTTGAGGTTCAGTTCAGGTTCAATGAACTTGGTTCATGAACCTAAATTGAACTAAACTGAACCTAGAAACACTACTATATTTACTGCATCTATTGTTTGTCTTATCTTTTTCATATACCTTTCTAGTATAATTATTTTTTTTCTTGATATTGTTTAATTTTTCTTACTATTCATGCTTTCTATTGCTATTGGATGTTGGCTTATATGATTTATTTCTTTTGCCTATTTTTCTACACTGGTTGGATCTTTCATGTCTACTTTAATTATTGCTTTATATATTTTCTTTAGCATTATTATTTTTATTAAGTCTGTCTTCCATAATACTACTGCAACTATATCTCTTACATTAAAGTGGTTGTTTCTATTTGCTAGTTTTTGCTCTACTTCTTTGCTATCTATAAGTTTTAGTATCTTTTGTCCTTTCACTTACCAACTTTAGTATTCTAGACTCTTCTGATTTTATTTGTATCGACATCTGATTGTGTTTGTATAACTATTTCTAAATACTTCTATCACATGCACTTTATAATACTTATGTGTTTATCCTGCCTATATCTGTACATGTTTGTTTGTTTGTTTCTTCATATGCTTACATGGTTCAAAATGATCTGCAATTTCAGGTTAATGCTGTTTTTCCAAAATTTTCTTTTTGGTTTTTGTTTTGTTAAGCTTGTCTTCTTTCTACTTGTTATGTCTTTTTATTTTTTTTGTCTTTGCACTTACTAGGTCTGTTTTAAGTACTCTTTCTTTTTGTCTAAGTCTCTGACTGTTATTTTAACACTGGTTTTTGTATAAAATTCAATTTTCTTTTTTGTAAATTTGTGTTTTGGTAATTGACAGAAAGAGTATTTTTTTCTATTTAGTTTTTATTTTTCTAAATTTTATGTTTACATACTTAGTATAATACTTATGTGTTTACTCTTGTTTATATTTATATATCTTTATTTGTTACTTTGCTGTACATGTCTTTGTTTACTTTTAATTTCATATAATTAATAGATTTGCAGAAATAGAGCCAAAATGTATTCATATTTTTTTAAAAAATTTTGTAATTTCATTAAAAATTTATTTCTTATTGTTGTCTGCTACTGTTTTGGTTTATTTTTTGTTTTCCAAATTGGTTAACTATATTTTATAAGCCTTAATCTTTTTTTCTAATACTCTAAATACTATTTATTTGTGCCTTTTGGTTTTATTTTGTGTTTTTGCTTTTTGTAAAATTTGGTCAAGGGATTTATAGAAAAGAGTTGTCTAAAGTTTCTTTTTAAGTTTTTTTTAAAATTTTTTTTATATATAAAAGTTTTTTTGTATTTTAATTATTCTTTAATAAAATATTATTTTATTTATTTTTATTTTATTATTATTAATAAAACTATTCTTTATCTTATTTTTGAATAATTTTATTTTTTATTTTCTTTTTCTTATAATAATGTAAATAAAAAACTAATTTTTTTAATTAGTTATTTAGTAAATATTTACTTTATATTATTGATATTTAAAGACTATATATAATTATCAACAATCTGATTATTAAGACTTTTTTTTTCTAATTATAATTTACAAATATTTCTAAATCTTAAAACCTAATAATTTTTATAAAGAATAAACAATTTTGTTATACTTAACTACATAGACTAAATAGTAAGATTGTATTAAAAACTAATTCTATTGAGGCATGGCCTCACCGTTAATATTTAAAAAAAAAAACTAATTCTATTGTAATATCTTATAATGTTTAGAAAACTTTTGAATTTAAATTTCATTTTTTAAATATTTATTCTTCATTTTTCTTTTATTATTTTCTTTTAAATGAAAGATCTACTCAACACCTGTAACTGTAAAATTTGCCACAGCTTGATAAGCTCGATAGTTTTTAATAAATTTTATTACAATGTATTATATAACTTGTTGTTAATGATATTTGAAATTCTCTTTATGCTATAGTGTGATCTTTTAATATTAATTTAATTTTGCAAATTCAAATAAAACTGATTTACAAAATTTCATTATCGGAATTAGAATTTGAGTGCATTTTGGTTTGATTTTATATATACTGATATTGAGTTATAATTTAACCTGATAGCAAAATTTTTAGATTGCTAAATGGTCCGATAGCAACATTTGTATTATTCTGCATATACCAGATGAACATTATTAATATTAATTTTGTGGGTTAATATTTTAACATGAGAATACAAAAAGGATGGTTGTAGCCTATTATTTTATTGATATGTATGAACGTTTTGTTCGCATATCTTTTACTAGCAGCCAGAATCAGGACAAGTAGATCTTGACAACGTCTGTAGCAAGTAAATACGACGCATATACATAAGTAATATGTTTATAGTTTTGGATAAATTTGTGCGATGAATAATATTCATCGTATTACGCGATAAATAAAATTATCTCTTTATTAATAGGACAAAAATTGACAACACTGCTAATAAATATTTAAAGAAACCGTAGATTAAGCCTTCGTCCTTTATGAGGTCATCTTGCACTTTGCGCGAAGTCATATGATATGTAGAATATATGCCAATTCTATCTCACATGGAACACGTACGTCTCTATTGATAAATTGTCACGATCGTTTAATAAGCCATAATATGAAATCATCACAAAATTATCACACTTTTGCAGAACATCTCTGTCGATGTAAAACTTGTGTAAGCTTTCAACATTGTATAAAGTTCTCTAATGTATAGCCAGTATTAATTACAAAATTCCGAGATATAAGTATTTATTGAATACACAATTAAAATTGCTCTTTATAAAGTGCAGAGCTTTCATCCGATAACCTTATGTTAGTCTATATGCTAATTCATGAATGTTCTGATAAATGAATATCATCTTGCAGGAGTACCACCAGCACTACTAGTTGTATCACCGCCATTAGTTCTTCTTTGTACAATCTTTCTCTTAATAAAAGCCTTCACACGCTCATGACCCGCTTCGGCAATTCCAATCATTCTTTTCGAATCGTTTGACCAAACTACTACTCCTAAAGTGTTTGCATGTTTTAGAACAACTTCATAATCAGCGAATGTACGAAAATCCTTATACAAGTAGCCTAAAATCAGAAAATATTGTTAGTAAGCAAAAATATTATGAATAGAGCAAATATCCTCTAACATACAATCAGTTATGATCAATCGATTGAGTTCCATTTCCCATAACTGAATTTGGTCAACTACAGTTGACGGTAGCAAAGCTGGGCGTTTTTTCATTTGTGGATGAGCATGTGATGTTAAATACGATATAATCTTTTTAACGTAATATTATTATAATTAATCATTAAACTTCATAGGATCACAATTACGCATTCTTTGAAATTAACATACTTGACTTGCAGTAATACCATGTTTTAATGCTTTTCTCACACTCTCTCGAGTTATTTCTGCGGTCACCATATTAGAAAACTGAAACTGAAGATTGCAAAATAAGTTTAACACCGAAATTTGTAATTGTGAACCTGTCATTAATGAAAAGAAAAGTTTATATACGTAATAATTTTATGCGAAAATCATAATTGATTCATTTGATTACTTGTATAGGCATATAATTTATAATTTGTTTCAACAATAATAAATCCTTGTTCTGTGGCGCTATCATCATCATCTGCAGGATTATTAGACGTTGTATTTGATACAATTGCTGAGTTTCCTGACGTTAATGTAGTAGCAAGACGTGTCGGATAATATCTCTTTGAGCTTTTCTATTCATTTTGTAAAAAAAAAATGTAAACTCGTTATGAAATTGTCAAAAATGCAAGTTTTTGTTTCCTCTATTCATTCACAACAACATTATATTTGAACGAATTATCAAAAATATAGATCTTTACTTTGGGTCTATAGATAAGTCCATAATTAGTTAAGTCATCAAGTAGTTGTCGTTGCGTATCTGTTAACCCTTCAACTGAATAATCCTATTTATTGTAAAAACAGGATAAAAAGCTGGACAAATTAAAATTTGGGTTTAAACTTTTTGTATCTGAAGTAATATTAAAGTTTCAAAAAAAAAAAAGAGTTCATTACCTGCCCTAATTCCAGGCTTCCTAGCATGAAAAAAAAATTCAATACTTCAACAACATTCATATGTAACATCTGACAATTGAACATGGTAACATTAGCTATCCTTATATTTAAGCTGAATAAAATGAATTCATCAAGAAATGAAATTACCTCACTAGCCAAATCTAAATATTGAATTAAAAAAGCCCATACTTGAGTATTAACATCTTGTAATAAAAATTGAAATCCTTTATTTGTTATTTCTAAACCCTTCCTGCAGTTTCAATCAGACGGTTATGGATTATTAACAAAAAGACTTTCAACTTCCTTCTAATAAACAAATAAATATGCAATGTTGATTACCCCTCCTTTTCTCTCATTAAGTTAGCTTTAGTGACAACTTTTAATACAGAGGCTCCTGGTAAACTCATTCGATCAGTCCCGACCATAAAATGTAGAATTTCTTCCCATTTTGTCTTTGCATGATCATCTAATAATTTAATGTCTGGTAGTTTATGTGATGAATTACTTTGGCTATGCCTATGTGGTTTATTATACAGCTTTCCAAAACTTTGGTGTGATCCACTTGATAAAATTATATATCGTCAGCTGTGACTCAATTTTAATAACTAAAAATTTTTTATTTAATAAAATATAATTACCCTCCAGTTAAGCATTCTTGGAATTTTTGCTTAAATGAAGAATTTAAAGCTATTGTTTTATTTTCTTGTTCAATCATAATGTGTAACTTCTGTAATTTGTCCAAAGCTTCCTCAAATTTCCTAATCATTTTTAATAGCGGAAACTTTATTAAAATCAATGAGTATAAAAAAACGAATAAAACATAACCAAAATTAGTATACATACAACAATGATTCTTTGTCATTTTTAATCCATTGCCTTAAATCGGCTTTACTCATAACCTGAGTAGAAAATAGCAAAGACATTACCAATTGTCTCGCTAATGATGGAAGGAGTCTATTATGGCAAGTGCAATCTTTTGTTAGACAAGAAAATTTTATTATTATAAACATTACTAAAAAAATACAAAATCGAAAATTCGTATTGTCCAAGAAATATATAATATAACACGCGTTTATTAAAAGAATCCCAAAACATCATAATGCACTCACATTTTAACTATATGTATCTAAAGTGAATATATGAAATAATCTAGCTAATAGTCTTCAGGTGTAACTAGCTCGGACTATGTTATATTAACAAATAGTAAAATCACTTGGACATTAAATACTTTGTCTTTTTATTTTTATTTTTATTTTATTTTATTTATTTCCTAAATCTCGATCTAGAAAACCACTATATGACACTAAGTTAAGCTATTATTCGCCTTTACTAAGGATCGTACCCAAAGCTACTAAAAACAAACCTGAATATGGCCAAGCATGTTGCTGGCTCTTCGTATAACTTGTCGAGAGTAGACTTCTGTAATGCTTCAAGATATTCGTATATGTTTGTTTTAAAATGTGCTACGACCACAGTTGGCATCGCAAAAGCTTTATTTTATTACGATTAATTAAAATTTGTAGGGAATCACATTTATAAATGCCCTGGTAACACAAATGAATATCATTAGCGTTAGTAGTTTTGTAAACTCTTAACACAACATGGATTCCACTTTTTCTTCTGATAGTAGTTGTTACAATCTAAGACCACAACCTATCACCTCCCATGTGCAATCGCATTACAAAAAACGAATATCATATTTCCATAACAAAGAGATTGGAAACTTTCAGTTTGGAGTATGTTACAATATAAGTACGGTTAAATTCCTTTTGTTATCACGCCTTAGATCTGAGTACAAAGTTGAATGTGCTGCTACGAAGATTAAGAATTCTCCTTGGTGGAGTTTATTTCATAGTGGTGGTTAACATTGGGATGTCGATACTAATGATAACAATGGGATTTGATTGTACGTTGTTTAGTATTTGAAGTTGCTTTTTTGATTACTCATGCAGTTGTATTATAGGTTCAACATCCAATGAAACCACTGCGTTTATCTTACACCAATGATTTAGTATGTGCTTATCGATTACATGAAAAAATGCGAGTTTTTTGTCCTCCAAAAGCAACCGACTATGAATTGATGGAATTTCATATTCCCAGTTATATAACTTTTTTAAAAAAGTACCCGATTTTAATGTCACAATTTAAATAATTTCAATGGTTAATCATCCATAATTCTGAATTATATATTATTCATCAATACAGTGTCACCCCTGAAAATAGTGAGCAATATTCTTTTGACGCAGACAGATTTAACATCAGTGAAGATTGTCCAATATTTAGAGGAATGTACGATTTTTGCCAAATTTATGCTGGTGCATCGGTGGCTGCGGCTTTACGACTGACGAGTGAAGATACTGACATATGCATTAATTGGAGTGGTGGATTACATCATGCCAAGCACAATGAGGCATCGGGGTTTTGCTTTGTAAACGACATCGTATTAGCTATTCAACAGTTGTTGAGGTTGGTCGCGGTGATTTATTATATGAGGATTATGATGGTCAATATAATATAATACCTCTATCTAATAATCATTTTTCAAGGGTTTTTCCACGGGTTTTATACATTGATATTGACATACATCACGGTGATGGAGTACAAGAAGCATTTTACGAAACAGATCGATGTATGACCGTATCATTTCATAAATATAAAGAAAATGGAAAATATTTTCCAGGGACTGGAGGTTTAGGTGAGATTGGGATTGGATTAGGAAAAAGGTTTTGCTTAAATATACCGCTTAAAGATGGAATGGATGACGAAAGTTATGTCGCTTTATTTAAGGATATTATTACAGATGTTAAAGACCGTTATCAACCAAATGCGGTTGTTCTGCAATCTGGGGCAGATTCACTTGGAAAGGATAAGTTAGGGGGATTTAATCTTAGTATTAAAGCTCATGGAGAATGTGTTCGATTTGTAAAAAATTGGCAAATACCCTTACTAGTTCTTGGTGGTGGAGGATATAAAATCGAAAATGTGGCACGATGCTGGGCTTACGAGACAAGCATACTACTTGATACAGAAGTACCGGAAGCACTGCCCAAACATGCACAATTTTATAATTTTTTTGGGCCAGATTATTCATTGCATCCACCTCTTGTTAGACGGATTGAAAATCTGAATACTAAAGCAGATTTACAAAAATTGTCACAACATATTCACGAGCGTTTGAGATTATTGGATGGAGCACCAAGTGTACAATTACATGAATTTTCTAAAGATTTGCAAGAATTGTGGGAAGAATCTGAGGATGAAATGAGAGATTACCAAGAAGATGCGATCCCGGACATTAGACCTAGACGACGTTTAATGTTGGGCGAAAATGAATTTTATGATAGAGGTAGCGACCACGAAAATGATGATCAATTAGTAGATGAAGATCAGACTATGGACTATGTTGTAGATAACGAATCATATTAATGTAATTTATACATGACACTTTGCTACGGATTATTGCAATTAAAGAATAATAATTTTTAAAATGCTGATAATAATTAATAAAATTTACAATATAATTGAAAAATATATTTTTGCGCTTTTCAAATTACTGTTCCACGGAATCAGAAATCCAAATAAATACAAATACATGATTGGCTAAAAATTATTTCCAACCAATCACAGATTTGACATTACTACATAGTTTGCGTTTTCATTTTAGTTGAGCTTTATTTGGTATATTTACCTGAGTTGAATTATAATTTGCCCAGATTTTGATTAAAGTTAATAATTTATGCAAAAAATATATTAAGGTTTTTTTAACGTATGGTCATAACATTTCATGCACAAATAAATTAACTTCGCTACCAAAGTTTCAATCAAAAATATTTTATATATTAAAGCATATGCAAGAGAAGCAATGTATACATAAAAGCTGGGCTTTAAACCAACTCGGTAAGCACAACATTAAAATATATTGCTAGACCACATCTAAGAGTAATATAATGATTCCAATCCATTTGGTACTAAATTTTGGTGTTATTCGAATCCCAATGACAAATGTATGGTGCGCTAGTAGAATATGTAGGTTGACTAGTTGCATGAGTTATATTAATTCCAGAATTAGGATTAGTATAAAGTGGTTTAGTCCAGTAGGAAGAGCTATTGCCACAAATTCAATGCCAGTCGTATTCATCTGAAGCAAATTGATTTTGTTTAATGCATAATCACGGTCACTGCTAACGTTATTAATTCGTGATCCGTATGCCGATCAGTGAAATTTAATATAGTTAACTTAGAGATTTTGAACACATATTAGAATCTACTACTGTCTTCGTTTAAATTTTTTTTTACTACATGCCCAAACACAAAGAATATACAATTACATTACTTTCTCATGGTATTTGGAATGAAGGCTTGCATTTTGGACCCTTTTACCATAATTGGTGGTTTCCCTGGCCTATTGATAAAGCAAATGAAATAATCTCACTATACCTAATTTAAAACATTAGTCATATTAAAAGAGCATGAGTTTATTACTGAAATAGTTCAATCTAACTCTGCTTTTGGCCCATGCTCTGAATATATTTGTAAGTGTGGTGAGATTCAAAATGAGATATGTAAAACAATGACAGTAATTATTTCTTTTGTATATCATTACATTTTCCAAACCAAAACAAAATTTTCAGATTCAGAAGTTCTAGAATTTGATAAAACAATTATTAAAAATGAATTATTATCTGATTTATTATTTCGTCCTTATAATTTTCAACTTGAAATGATTTTGATTTTGGATAATAAAAATTAGGTATGTTAGTGAAATTACAATTAATTTAGCAGGTCTTGGATTCAAGTTAGCATTCATATACCAACATAATAAAAAATAAGCTTTGTTTTTTCAAGAAATAAACAAAAATCATTGCAGAGTAATAATTTTCTATAGAACCAACATATGTATAGATTTTATTAAATAAGATTCAGATTTAGTTTAGTTAAAAATTGAAATACTATGACAATATAGTGAAAATCAACTTTTTGAATTAGCTAATCAACATACAAAAGACTTTATAAAAGCAACTCAAATTCTGTATTATACTTTAAATAAATGAAATAATAAAGAAATAATAACTAACATTTATAATTACCATCTCAAATGTTATATATTGGCAAATATAAATTAGTACTATTTTTTTTGCAATTAGTTGAAACAGTCAAATACTATTATTGAATTAAGATTAGTCTTACAACTAATTTACCCAATGGAGTATGAAATTGGTGATTAGGAATTTTGAGTCTAGAAAGCAATACTAAAAAATGTTAGTTGTTTTTGATATTACTTCATAAGATGATTCTTCTAAAAAGTTCAAATTCCAAAGTTTTTTTTTATAGACTATAACTAACCAATGACTTTACATTGTAAATGTCTAATTAGATGCATTAATAATATTTTATCTGGGGGTGTGACGACCTAGTGAAGTGGTCAGGTTGTCAACCCTCCAAGTGGTAGGTTGGGTGTTCAAATCCCATCGATGGCAAAAATTTGGATAATCACCTATGTAATATTCATATTACAGCAACTGTTACTAACGATTGGGTTAGGATACCTGTAATGGTGGTCGCACCAGCATGACTGGCAGGTCATGGGGTATTCGTGTAACAGGTCACATGACATTGTCCTTTGGGACAAGGTTGTGGTTACACAAAGGAATGCAAACCGGCAATAGGCAGTGCAAACACTAGATAAGTCCTTGTGGTCGTATAAATCTGTTGAAATTGGGTAACAAGAAGTCTATTTGGGAAGACCTAAGTAGAAAGGTAGCTGGATCTTCAATGACCCTACTGTAAAGGCTAGTCTGGGGAAATGGATACCAAGATCATAGTACCTGGTCGTAGTAGCCAGACAGGCAAGAACCTCTGGGTTGGGTAGCTCAGAGGTACTACTAACCAGGCCATCAGAACAAACTGGAGGAAAAGGATATTGGGTCAACCTGATATACTAATGGACTGATCATAGTCCTATATGGGCTATCTGGATTGGGAGTTTGGTAAAAAGGTTGGACAAAAGACAGGGATATACTAAAGTACTGGGATTATGCTGTAAAGTAGATGCTAAGGTCTAAGTAAACTCTACAAGAACATAGCGGTTTAATGGTTAGCCTTGACCACAAGTATTGGTTCTGCTATAACGATACCTAGGTCAGTTATAAAAATGGGTACAGAAGGATCTGGAGGATTTACCTCGAGGATAAATTAGTCCTAAGGTTGAGGATGATGATCTGGTACATCAGAGATGATCAGTGATGTTAACACAGGTTACAGGTTCAGAGGGTTTAAAATATAACACCCAAGCAGGGGTGTTAGGTATAGCAATTGGTAGGAAACCTTCAGGTGGACTCCTTAAATAGGTAATATAGAAAAGTTACACATGTAGCCAATTATACACTCTTCTGTAGTAGTTCATTGAACCACAATACCGATAAGTAATTAATAAAAGTCAAAAGACCAAAGAGGTCACCTTAATACCAAAAAAATATATATATATATTTTATCTATACAGCATATGCAATAGCATGTAGGCATTATGTATACTTGTAATCAAAATGTTTTAACATCTTGGTCACTTGGTAAATATTCTAAAGCAAAGTTATCAATAATTTGTAAATATTAATAAAAATTATAATCAAATTAATAATAATAATTATTAACAACTAAGAAATAACTTTCAATTACAAGTTCTCTTGTTACAAATAATCAAAATACCAATTCTACATATTATACTTTTTTTGTTGAAGATTTACAAAGCCTTATTCAAATCTCAATACAGTTTTTAAACTTCTAAAAGCATATTATAAAGGCAGTAATATCTGTTAATAAATTTTTTTTTAATGTATTATTATCTTTTTTTTTTAGTATTAAGATGACTTCTTTGGTTTTTTGATTTTATTAACATTTTTTTAAGTAACATGTTTATATAAAAATATTATAGAAAGAGTATATAATTGATTATGCATATAATTTTTTTATATTATCTATTTAAGGAGTTACTATCTAATTTTCTGTTTAGATATTTTATTTTATCCTTTAATTTTGCATTTCTGTATTAATTTTATTAGGTTATGTTCAAATTTTTATTTTAATCTTAAGATTAATTTATCTTTAAAATAAATTTTTTGAAACTTTTTATATTCTTATTTATAGTTAATTTAATATTGCTATAGTCAAGATTAACACTTACAATTAGAATTAACTATTAAACTATTGTATTTTTATAAAGTTCATATAACCTTAGTACTTTTTTTTATAACTTTATTAATATTTTGTCTATTCTTGAAAGTTTTTTTATACTATCAATCCAATAAGTTCTGCATAATGCAATTTTATGTTCAAATTAACTAGTAATTAAGTTAATAAATATCTTCTATCTAAGAGTAATTAATTATATATATAAATTATCTATTTCAGAATTTTTTTTAGATTAAAAATTTTAAAATAGTATTATTAAAAATTATATTATCTTTTTATTTAAAATTTCTAAACAGAACTTCTTATAGAATATATATTTTTTAGATTTATTATATATTTTTAAAGTTAGTTTTGATACTAAAATTGTTAATAAGTTAAGTTAAATTAAGTTAATTAATTTATTTTTTAATTTAGTTTAACTTGAATTAACCTTATTTTAAAGTTATTTTAGATAGAAGATCTATATGCACTCTCTCTTGAACACACAAGTTTTAAAGTAGAGTAATCTTTTTTGTTAAAATAATAACAAATAACAAGACAAAACTGACTAAAGCAATTACTAAAACAGGATCCTTGCCTTTGTTTCAAGAAAAAGGTTCTTTACAGAATTTCAATATACAAAAAGCACAAAAACAACAAAAAAAATGGCATTAGCAAACAGTAGAAAAAAAGTAAAAAAAAACAAAGAAAATGTGTCAAGTCTTTCAAGTTCAATAACTATTGAAGAAGAAGCTACTAGACACAAGCAAAAAGAAAAGCAAGCACTAAAAGAAACCTTTAGCAAAAATTTAGCAAGCTGGGACAAACAAGTAGAACTGGAAATAGGAAAAATGAAAACCACTCAAGACCAAAAAGTAAACAACACTAACACATCAGTAGACATTACAAATATAACAACAAACAATATGTCTAAAGAACAGGTAATATTAGACAACACAGAGGAAATCGAAGATACAACTAAACAAAAGCTAAATGTATCAGAAAATGTACAAAGTGATAGATCACTAAATGAGACACAGAAAATCAACCTTTATGTTAACTCTCAAGAAAACAGTGACAAACAAAAAAGCTTAAAAGAAATACTAACTAAACAGTGGTCTAGTCTCTTTCCAAAACTAAGAAGGTGACAGTTTACCTATACTCTTTTAGGCCCAGAAGCCAAATTAGATCAAAAAATAAAAATACTCTAATGATAAATGTTCAAGGCATGCATAGCTCCTTTAATGAAATTATAACCTCATTATTCAAGAACCTCAAAGAAGACATCATAACAGCAAAACAACACTTTACAAAAGGAACACAAACATATATAAAAATTGTATTTGAAAACAAAGAAAAATTAAAACACCATGTGCTCAAGGGAATTAATATTTTTGGCAAAACCTATTTTGGCTTTATTTCTACAGATTCATGAAAATCTTTCCTTCTAGTCAAGATCAAAAATGTTCTACTAGAAAACAAAGAAGCATTATCTGATGCTATAAAAGAAGCCTTTGAGTTTATTGATAGAATTGTCTCAATTAAGCCTTTATTAATTAAAGAAACATTATATCTTATAAACCAATGAATTATAATCTTTGAAAACTCAGATAACCCTAACTTAGAAAACAAAATTTCTTATTTCATACATGTGTGGGACAATAAAGTTACAACAGAATGGAAATCAATACTCAAAATATGCTACTTTTGTGAAAAAAAAGGCCATGTCAAAAAAAAAATGTTAACAATTCTAGGATTCAGTAAACTTACAAATTAGGTACTAAGAATACAAAAAGGATAAACACAACAGAAGATTCTCAAATAATTTGTAAGAGTTAAATAAGACTCTAGAAAACATTAAACAAATCAATAAAGAATCTTTACTATAAGAAAATCTGAAACTACCAGAACTAGATGATGCAAAAAATGATGCATATATGGCCTTAGAAAAGACTAATCCTAACTATTAACAGAATCTCCAATCCCTAGTTCTAATAGAATCAGCTACAAACAATATCAGTTCAGATGAACAAATGCAACTAACAACTCAAGAAGATTCCTTATCAGATATAGAATTGCTGCCAAGAGACAAACTTGCCATTTATGGCTATGAAACATTATATCCATCTGCAAGTCACATTCCCAAGGCAGCATTCCCTCTTGACAAAAACAAAAAAACAGATGACTTTATTATAGTCACTAACAAGAAATTAAAAAAAGGAAACAGAACATCTAAAAAGGAAGAAACACAATCATCTCCTTATAAAAAAACTCATAGAGAAGAAAATTATTCCTAATTTAAGGGATCTAACAACCTCTTATATTTATGCCTTAAAAAACCAAATTAAAAATAGCAACACTAAACATAAAAGAACTTAATGACAAAAGCAAACAACAAAATTTACTAACTCTTTTAAAATCATACAAATTAGACATAATAATGCTTTAAGAAACTAATCTCAATAATGAAAAAACACAAAAATTTCTCAAACAACAATGGATCTACAATTCAATCTGGACCAAAAAAACAGCAATTCTAGCAGAAAACAAAGACATTGAATTTAAAAACATTCAGACAAGCCATGAAGAAAGAATAATAATAGCAGACTTTGTGTTTAAAGGATATTTTTTCAAAATAACAAATGTCTATGTACTACCAAACATTAGTGACAGAATAATCTTCTTTAATAATTGGAAACCTCTAATTAAAGAAAATAACATAAACATTATAGTAGGTGTCTTTAATATCAATCTTAATTCTAATAACAACAGGATCAGCCAAGCAATAGCCCAATATGACTCAACTAGAACTCAGCTCTGTAACTTAATGAAAGAATTTATTAACATGACAGAGATATTAAACACCAAGCCTTTTCTAACTTTTTTTCAAAAAACACAAAATAATCACTCAATGGCTATATGCTTGGACTACATCTTTATAGATAAGAACTATAATCACCTTATATCAGAAGTTAGTATACACTTTGGCAATCAAACAAGATTCTAAACAGTCTTCAGCCTAGAGGTTCAATAAAGAATCTTTTAAAAATGAATTACTAAAAAAAAAGGTGCTAGAGGAAATTCAGAATGCTGACTTAGCAGAAAACTGAAATCTATATAAAATCTATATACAATTAATTATTAGAGTCTTTTGAAAACCCAAAGTGTAGGTTTAGATCACAGATTATATGTCTGAGTCTTTATTCTTCATATGTAATTTAAAAGCAAGCTTTTCTTTGTAAAAACTTTAATTGAATTTCAATAAAGTTAAAGGCATGGCCTCACCACTAATATTTTAAAAAAAAAACCTTCCAAAGCTCCTAAAAACAAAATAGCAAGACTAAACAAAGATATTACAAGGTTAAGCAAAGAGCTCGCAGCAAACTCCTTAAAAGAAAACCTTAACAAGAATATAGAAGAACTTAACCTTCAAATACAAGAGGAATTAACTAAAATGTTTGAATTATGGTTAATCTGGTCAAAGACAAAATGAATTGAAAATGGAAAAAAATTAACAAAATATTTTTTTTCAAGATACAAAGCAAGAAAATCACAAAGTGCCTAATCCAAAATTGAAATACCTAAAACTTCAAGCTCAGAAAATAAAGATATAATTATGTATATTAAAAACTAATATACAAAAATCTATAAAGAAAAAAACATAGACTATAAGGCAGCAGAAGAAATTACTGAAAATCTTCCTCAAGTACTACAAGACCAAAATGACAATTTGGTCAAAAGAATTTCATAGGAAGAAATAAGTCAAGTAATACAAGGCCTTTCTAATAACAAGTCATCTGGCATTGATAAGCTGACCTATGAATTCTACAAGCTTACATTATTAGAAATAGCACCAGTTCTAGAAAAGGTGTTCAACCAAGTACTAGATATCGGCTGCTTACCTGACTTATGGTGCAGAAACATAATTATATTAATTCCTAAAAAATCAGAAAACTTAAAGAATCTAAACAACTGGTGCCCAATCTTACTGGTAAATTGTGATGCCAAAATCTTCATAAAAATCATAGCAAATAAGCTTAATGTAATTTGTAAGAAAATCATTCCTAGTCACTAACAAGGATTTATTTCTGAAAGATCAAAAACAAACATGATTATGGACATAATTATCATATTAAGAAACCAATCAGATAATTCTAAGCAGCACTGAATGCTTTTGGTAAATCAGCAAAAGGCATTTGATAGAATAAATCACAACTTCTTAAATCTGGTTCTAAAAAAAATAAACTTTGACAAAAAAATGACCAACTTGGTGGCTAACCTTTTCTTAACCAAATAGCACATATTATGAAAAGCAATGTTCTGTCTGAACTCTTCAGAGTAGAAAGAGGAGTATGACAAGGTGATCTTCTTTCTTTCTTATTATATGTAATTGCTTCTGAACTACTACTTATACAACTAGAAAGAAACATTCAAAGAATTTCTTTAAAAAATCAATTTTTTAAACTATTAGCCTATGCAGATGACTTAATATTAGAAATAAGCTTATCATTAGATTGAACAAGCATTATGCAACTTTTTGAAACCTATGAAGCTGCCTCCAATGCAAAGATTAACAAAAGCAAAACCAAATTAGTGCCTCTTACAAGCACAGCCTACAGAATTGAGCTTGAAGATGAATTCCAATTTATGAAAACTACAAAACATGAGACACTAACAATTCTTGGCTACAAAATAAATACAAAAAACATTCCAAAAAAAGACTTATAGACATCAACAATCTTCAGAATAAAAAAAACACTAGAGAAATCATCTAATTGAAATTTTTTTTTCAGAAGAAAAATTCTTTTAGCCAAGGCACTCATACTCTTATGAATATGGTATGCAGCATATCTAACTCCACCAAATAAAAAACAGATCACAGAAATTAACAGACTTATAACTTTCTGAATTAAAAACAACTCCAGAATGCTGCCTAGATACTCTACATTTTAACAATCTTTTAAACAAAATAGTCTTCAAGCTCCAATAGTAGGAGATATGCTAGATGCTAGATTAATCTTAGTATGAAAAAAACTCCTTACTAGTGACTTTACATAGGCTAAGTATAAAAGAGAAAAAATTGCAGAAACTCTACTAGAAAAGAGAAACATTTCAATAAACCAGATGCTCAGAACAGACATAATTAGATCAAAATCCTGGTCAAAAGAATAGAAACCATATCTCTTAGCTTGGAAAAAGGCTAAAAGCAAAGTTACTACAATAATGAACTGTTCTTGGAAGCTTAAGAAAATTGAAATAGGAAAACTTAATGATAAAAAACTCTCAGTTAAGAAAATCATTGAGATTCTAAGAAAAAGACTGGCATCTGAATCACCCAGTCCCAGTTAACAACCCAACTAGATGCTTGTTAAAAGAACAGCTAATAAGAAAAAAGACATTTTATAGTACCTTTTTCATAAAGCTTTACCACTTGGATATTGACTACGGCATATAAGCCTTTCTATTACAGGAAGCTGCCTCTAGTGTGACAATGAGCTACAAACAGCTAAACATTTCATACTTAAATGCAAAGTTAGTAAAGAAATTTGGAAACAGGCCTACAGTTTTCTAAAAACTAACCAAATTGAAACTCTTCCAACCTCTATAGAAGAAATTTTTATAGCAATGAATATTATAAACAATGAAAGCAAGCAAGCCACTCTCTGGCTGCACACAAGTATAATCTATGAAATCTGGTGCACTTACATTTCTTTTAAATAGAAAAACAGCAACCTCTCAAGTAGAATTCTACCTTTAATAGTAATCAAATATCTTTATAAAAACATACACATTCTGTATTATAGTTTAAAAAACTGTTCTCAAAAAACAAAAATATATATAAATGTATTCAATGTTCTTAATAATTGATTTTTAATAAAAGAGCACCACATGTGCCCCTAGGTGCTAACATCAGGAATAAAAAAAAAAAAGTTATTTTAGATTTACTTAAAGCTGTTTAGACTTTTAAATATATCTTTAACTAATTTTAATTTAGATTAAGTTTATTTCAAAATAGTTTTAAAGTATAATATTTTATTAACAACTTTATTTGATACAATTAGAATTACAAAGTTATAATCTCAGATACTTTATTTAAATTATTAAAAAATATTATTTTTTCAAAATTCTATTCTAATATAATTTGAATTCTAAACTTATTGCTTAAAAGATAATAATCTAATTACTATACTAAAATTACTATCTTTTTAATATATCATTTTTTACTTTATTAATAATTATAAAATATTATTAAATAATTTTTATATTTTTAATAAATAATTATATATTTTAAAAAATACTTATAATAATAATTAAAATTAGTTATACAGTTTGTTTCTAATTATTTTTTTTAATGATCATTAGGACCAAACTTTCTAAAATATTAAATTACAGAAAAACAATATAGTTAATCTATTAAACTTTATAAAAACTTCTCTAGAGCACTAGACATGCATAGTGGGCATGAAATAAAGTTAAAAAAAAGGCTATTACTTTGTAATAATAGTTTAAAGAAATTTTATAACTATGAAAAAAGTAGTTGATAAAAGTTTTCCATAAAGTAAATAATAAAATTGAATATATTATTTCTATATAAATATAAAACCTATAAAAAACTTCTAAAAAAATTAAGCACTTATAAAAGCTATAGTTTGGTTTACTTTATGTCTTTTTTTTTCTTAAAAACATTTTTATAAAAAGTAGACAATTTAGTTTATTTTCTCTAAAAAATCAATATATAAAATATCAAAATAGTCAGCAGTGTTGACTTTCTAATCAGAATTATATAAACAATACAGCAATATAAACACAACTTATATACATGTCTTAAACTTCTAAAACTTTGTAAAATACTGTTTTTGAACTAACTAGTAACCTATGCTAACTCACTGTTTTTGAACTAACTAGTAATCTATATTGACTCTTTATATTCAAGTTGAAGTTTTATTCTATATAGTTTTTGTTAAATATTTTAAGTAAATAAAAAAATAATAGAGTTAATTTTATTTAGTATAGTTTATAATTTTTAAAAGCTCAATATAGGCTTATAATTGTGATTATCTAATAGTTATATGATAAAAGATACATATGAGGGTAAGTCAATAAAAACCAAGCAAATTATTTTTAGTGAGTTTTTTTAAAATTTTAAATTAAAATATCTCAACAACTATTAAACCAACTTTGATGAATTTTTTTTCTTTTAATTCTATAACTATATAAAACTAAAACAAAAAAATTTTTATCAAGTTTGGTTAAATAATTGTTGAGATATTTTACTTTAAACTTTAAAAAAAATTTATTTAGAAAAAATTTGCTTGGTTTTTATTGACTCACCCCCATATATTTTTTTCTTTTTTTTTTTTACTTTTTCTTTTTTTTCTTTTATTTCTTGTATTGTATCTTTTATTATTTTTCTTTATATCTCTATATTTTTTTATATATAAATTTTTTGTTTTTATTTACTTCTTTATGAAAAAATGTTATCAAATTGGCAATATTCTATTGTAAAATAGTGGTCAGATATAACTTCTGATATACTCTAATTTTTATGAAGTTAAATAGTCAGTGTAGGCAGATTACTTATAGGTCTCATAAAAGTATTTGTGAAATATTAGACTAAAATTTATACAAAATTTTATATATATGTATACAAAAAATTATAATAAAGATAAATCAGCAAGACTGTTTGTAAAAGAAAAAAATTATAAAAAATAATCAAAATTAGTTAAAATTAATACTTTTATTTATAATTTTAGGTGATTTTAATTATATTGCAAATAACATATTGGACAGACAATATCCACAAGCAGCAAGTTTCAAAAGGTTGCCTATTTTTAATTGAATAAAGAAGCAAAATTTTAGTAATACCTTCAGAGATATGCATCTGACAAGCCAAGTGTATACATGGTCAAATGGAAAAGCTGCAACAAGAATAAACTACATATGGGTATTAGAAGGATTGGCCTTAGGTTTACAGAAGGCAGAAATTGAAAAAGTGAAAAAAATCACTAAAAGTAATCATAAGATAGTTAAAGCAAAGATATGGGTCAAACACATAATAGCAAAGAACAGCAAAGCTAAGATCAAAAGAAAAAGATAGTCAAGAACAGTATATCTATATGATTAGACAAAAGTAGAAGAAGCAATTATTATGGCAGCAAATAAGCATCTACCTAAGAAGAAAATATATAACACAGTAACAAATAAAAAAAACAGTTAAAAGAAACAATGCTAAGAGAAGAATATTGTTTTTTTTTTTTTTTTAAAGCAGCAATTTTGCCTGTTTGTCTTTATTGGGTAATATATCATTATTCAAGTATATACAAAGTCTATCAATAAAAGTACAACTAGTCACACATATAACTTTAGTCATTATCTAATTAAGGGTTCTGTCCAAGGGTTACCTACTAGCTGTCATACCTGAGATCTGTCTGTGAATCCCCTATTTAAACTTTTTGATTTCAATCCTATTGCATATATATAATGCTTCTATTACCACATAGACATACCAGGTTAGGGCTATCTAATTACTATTTATATCAAGGTACCACCTTATTAGATGTTACCAGATATTCATAGTCACTAGAATTTACCCTTGACACAGACTTACTAAGTATGGTACCAAGACTACCCCTTAGATTTATCTAATTTTAGTAGATCCCATATTTACTAGAACTGGTTTGGTGCCAGAAGTGTTCAAATTTCAGTAAGTCCATTCCTTTTCTATAGTTTCCTTTTATGTTTATCATATCACCTATTAGTGCACCTTCTCTCTATTTCTGGTATATTCATCACTTCTTTCACATTGAGCACCAACTCTCTATATCAGAAATCTTTTTTCTAGGAACTTCCTTATACACTGATCTTCTAATTACATAAACTTAGCCACAGGGCTTTGTATACATTTATATGCTTCTGTAAATTACAGAGTTGCCTTCAGCTAGGATTGAACTGTCGGCCTTGTCTGTGGAGGAAAGGGTGCCTAGACCATTAGGCTACAGGACCTCATCCCCAGAGAAGAATATTGTAAAGCTATAAAGATTAATCAAATTTGCAAAGACAAAAGAAGGCTAAAAAATAACAGAAGAAGAGAGAATTGAAACAAATGAGAAGCTACAAACATTAAAAAAAAAATATGTGAAGCTGTCAAAACTACATAAATGATGATCAAATGCTTGGATAGAAGATATGAAAGGTTGGCAGAAACTGTTACAAGAAATAAAGAAGAAAGAATAGAACAAAGTCAAAAAAAGCAGATAGAAGAGTATATAGATAAGAGATATAAAATGATTAAAACAGACCAAAGAAAAATAATAGCTAATCTGTATTAAACAAGCTTTACAAAAAGATAATACTTGACAGATTTATTGAACAAGAGGAAGAAGTAACAAATTTGATAATAGAGCCAGTTTTAGTTAAAATAGGGGTAGCAAAACATTACAAAAAACAATTCAGAAAAAGGAACACAAAACTTGAAGAAATGTCAAAAAATGAAAAGAAATATACAAGTCACAAAAACATATCAAAGAGGAATGATATACAGAAGTTGAAGAGAATATCAAAGAAAAAGAATGAAAAGAAGTACTAAAAGAACTTAAAACAGGAACAGTTCCAGGCATATCTGACATAAGCTATATACTAAGAAAACACAAGAAATCTTCAGAGCCTTTGCTGATCTTTGCTTAGCAGAAGAAGAAATTTCAACTAAGTAAAAAATTGCACAAGTATACCCAATACCAAAAGATGTAGAGTGGGGGTATAGCTTAAACAATATTCATCTAATAGTACTAATCAAAACATTTAGAAAGATAGTAACAAAGATAATAACAAAAAGGCTTGCTAAAGTGTTTATAAAGAAAGAAATACTTAAGGAACCAAACTATGCAGGCCTATTAGAAAACTTGACAGAGCAGCCAATACATATTCTGAACATGATAATGAAAGAAGCAAAGAAAAAGAATAAAAAAATATAGAGACTTCTACAAAATATAAAAAAGGCATTTGACTCAGTCTTACTGAAAAGTCTCAAATTAGCACTACAGAGAGTCAAGATGCCTAGAAAAACAAATAAATACATTTTAAATCTTTTTTATAAAAAACAATTAAGAATAATTACAGCCTATGAATTAACAGAAGAAATAACAGTAGGAGATGAAATAGACCAAGAAGAAGTAATATTACCACTAATATAGTGACTTTTTTACAATCTATTACTTGTCAAAGTGCAAGAGAAAGAAAGTTTAAAGTATATAGTCAAACAACCAATCAAAGAAGAAATGCAATGTAATAACATTACAAGATATTGCCAAGCAGCAATTGTATATGCAGATGATACAACATGGATTGCAAATAGCAAAAGCCAGCTATTGAAGATTTTAGAAATAGCTGAGAAGTTCTTTAAAATGAATGATATAGAAATAAATGGATCAAAATCAAAACTGCTAGTAATAAACATGAAGATCAGAAAAGAAAAAAGAGAAGTAATATTTGGGAAAAGCAAAATAATTAAAGAACCAAGAAGCAAAATAGTCTGCTTACTATAAATATAGTTAAACAGCAAAATGCGAGAAGTATTAGTCAAAAAGAAAGCTAAAAGAATAATTAGTCAAATGATTAAAGATCTTAGATACAAAAAGATAACAATAAGCCAGATTATATATATAAACAATATAGTAATAATCCCAAAACTAAGCTATATGCTTTAGCTAACTAAGATTTCAGAAAAAGAAATATATAAAATACATCAACCAATGATTTGTCTGGCAAAGCAGAAAAGCAATTTGCAAAAAACATTAGAAAATTGCATAATAGAATATAAAGATCTCAGTGGATGTAAAACATTACAACAAGAGCTAGTAATGAAGCAAGTAAGTGGTCTGCTAGAAAGATTAAACAAACAAGATAACTTAGAACAGTTAACGAAGCTAAGAATAACACAAGACTGTCAAAGAGCAGGCCTAACAGAGGATATTTAAAAACTAAAAGAAATGCCAGCTAACATTAGATGTTGGAAGAATAACCTAGCATGTTTAATAATAATAAAAGCAAAAGAATGAGAAATAATAATAAGAACTGAAAGTAATTTATAGAGAACCTTTGGACATGGTTCCAGAATACAAGAGCTTTTAGAAACACATTTGTAGAAAAAAAGTAGAACTAAAATAAGCAAAACAGGCCTAATATACTTAAATCAACTACTTGACACAAAAGGTAAAAATCTAATTACATTACAACAGTTTAAAAACTATCTTAAGCAGTTAAGCAAGGGCAAGAAAGCTAAATGTTTTAAAGAAATAGAGCTAAAAGTACTCAAAAGAATATTAAACAGAGAAGTCAAAGAATATTTTAAGATGAACAGATACAATACTCAAGCAATGAAAATAGAGTAGAAGCATATATTAGAAGATAAAAGAAAAAAGAAATAAATAATATATAGTGCACAAGACTACAAGTGGCTAGAGAAGATAGTAAAGAAGAAGAAGATTTTAGTAAAACACTGGCAAATGCAAGACAAAGAAAATGAATTAGCAACAGAAATTAGCAAATATAACAAGTATACAGAAGAAGAAGAACAGATAGAGGGCAGCTGCCAGCAATGGATAAGATTAAACAACAAGATTAAAGTAATTCCTGATATATCAATAGAGAAGAGTAACAACAAGATCAAGTTGGCATTGGACCAATTAACAGGAAAAGTGGAAATAGAAAAGTTAAAAAATAATAAGCAAAAATTCATAGATTCTATAATGATAGAAGAGCTAGAACTAGAGATAACTAAGCAACAAAATCTTAATGAAAATGTCAATCAAGAAATTGTAAAGATACTAAAAAGAAACTTAACAAGAGACAAGAGCAAATTTGTTATATATACAGATGGTGCAACAAGTGCAAAGACCAGAGAGAAATTACTAGCTCAGAACATAGATGTAGGATGGATTCAGACAAATGAGATGCAAGAGTGGCCAGAAAAAGAAATATTACTAGGGCTAGAAGGATGGATGACATCAACAATTGCAGAATTAGTAGCAATATGAGCAGCAATTCTAATAATACCAAAAGAAAGACAAGTAGTAATATATATAGACAGTAATGCTGCAATAAAAAATATTAGTAGAGGTTTAGAGCAAATAGATAAAATGAATATCCTTAAGAAGAAAAATGTGATATAGATAATGAAAATTATAGATCTTATTAATATGAAAAAAAAACAAATTGAGTTAATGAAAGTCAAAAGTCACAGCAAGAACAAATAGAACAACAAAGCTGATAGTCTTACAAAAAAGGAAACAACAAGTGAGAAAGTAATACAAATAGAAAAAGTCAGTTGTAAAGAGATAGAGTACTGCCTAGAGTAGGAAAACAGACAAACTGACATCCTAGCAAGACTGTTATGCAAACTGGTAACAAATGCAAGATTAGGAGCAGAATGAAGAGAAACAAATGCAATTAAAAAGTTGAAGCCAAAAACAGAAATCATGATTTATGATTGAACACAATTTTGAAAAAAACTCAAAGCAACTAAAGGAATACACAGCACAACAAGAAGAAATAGTACAAGAAGATGTGCATTTATTAAGTATATAATAGATAAACTTTCAACCTTAGAAGAACTTAACAGAAGATGACCAGATATATACACAACAACAGAATGTCAAGTATGTCAAGATAAAGTTAAAGAAACACAGTCACACTTGGCATCATGCAAAGGACAAGCAAATCTCTGAAAACGAATCCAAAAAGTGATCATCACAACAGCCTGAAAAGGGTTGAAAGAAGAAGAAAAAACTTGCATCCTGCCATATATATTATATATAGCACTTTTTGAAAAAAGTGAAGCAGAAGAAATAGAGATGAGAGAAGCTTTAATAAAAGGCCTAATTTCAGAAAAGACACAAAAAAGATTAACACAGCTCCTAAATACCAAAGCAAGACAGCAGTTTATAGAGAAAGTAGCAAAGACAGCATAAAACACTTTCTATAAACAGATTTGGAGAATACAGTATAAAAAGATTAATGAATGAAGAAGAAAGAAAGCATAACAACCAAAATAAAAAAAAAGGAAATCAAAAGAAAGGATTTAAAAAAAAAAAAAGACAAGTCAGCAAAAGATCAAAGAAGAAAGAAAACTAGCAAAAGAAAAAAAAAATAGAATCAATGAAGAAATCAGAAAAACAGTGTTGGGACTTGTTATAGAAGAAAGAAAACCTTTCATTATGAACTTTAAGTAGTCAGACAAGTGGCTTACTTCTGCTTAAAGTAGTGCAGCAGATTGGATTGCATTTAGGTACTTTTTGGGTAGCCAGGTGATACTAGACTTAGTTATTAGGTAAATCTATATAATTGCAAAAGTAATTTTAAAAATCTTAATAAAGTACTAGCATGACTGCTTAAGTCTAAAAAAAAAAAAACTTTTATTTATCATTATTAAGAAAAAACCTAAATATAAAGATGTTATAAATATAGTTTATTATAATATAAGTATTAATAATATTCTATTTTATTTAATTTTGAATATATAAAATTATTTAATAATATAAGGTCAAAAGTTTTTGTTAACAAAAATAAACTAGTTTATTAAAAAGTTCAATATTTATTTATTAATTTTTTTTTAGTATTAAGATAATTTTTTTGGTTTTTTGACTTTATTAATAACTTTTTTGATAATATAATTCTATAAACTACTACAAAAAAGTATACAATTAACTACATATATAACTTTTTTATATTACTTATTTAAGAAGTCTGCCTAAAAATTTTTTACAAATTGTTATATCTAACACTTTTGCTTGGATGTTTTACTTTAAATCCTTTGAATCTATAATCTGTATTAACATTACTAGATTATATCCAAATATTTAGATTATTGTCTTAACTTTAGAACTATTTTTTATCTTTGAGATAAACTTTTTAGAGCCTTTTGTGCTTATTTTTACAACTTAGTATTACTATAATAGAACTAACATTTGTAGTTAGGCTTAATCATTAAATCACTGTGGCTTTGTAGAGTTTACACAGACTCTAGCATCTATTTTATAATATATCTAAAATACTTTAATATGTTTCTGCCTTTTTAACAGATTTTCAATACAGATAGCCTATATAGGACTATAACTAGTTTATCAATATATTGGATTGGCCCAATATTTTTTTCTTTAGTTTTATTTTAGTAGCCTGGTTGGTAATACCTCTAAGACTTTCAACCTGGAGGTTTTTGTCTATTCAAATACTATAATATTGGTATCCATTTTATAAGACTAGCCTTTACAATAAAGTTATCAAAAATCTAATTACCTCTTTACTTAGATCTTTTCAAATAAACTTCTTGTTATTTAATTTATATAGCTATAAAGACTTATTT
Organism: Cetraspora pellucida; assembly: GCA_910591915.1. NCBI lineage: Eukaryota > Fungi > Glomeromycota > Glomeromycetes > Diversisporales > Gigasporaceae > Cetraspora > Cetraspora pellucida. Next base: position 165 of record CAJVQA010001351.1, on the reverse strand, counting down.
AGTGTTTGCATTACCTAATAGTTGGTTTGCATTTCTCTATGCAATGATATACTTATTTCTTAGATTGTAACACAGGCAAATTTGCCTGCGTTAATTTTTTTAAAATTAATTTTTATAATAAAATTTTAATAATTAATTTTAGCAATATACTTTCTAAGCAAAAAA
>CAJVQA010001350.1:0-26070 GCA_910591915.1 Cetraspora pellucida | reverse complement strand
CTATTTACAAATAGTTACCTACTTTAATAATACTGCCTACTTATCTCATTTTTTTTACTAACTACAATGGGTATATCTTTTAGTAAGGTGATGGCTACTTTAATGTTAGTTGTAGAAGACAAAAAACTTTAAAAGAAGATTGTAAAAATAGTGAGTCTAAGATGGAAACAGGTTGAAAGTCAAGATTAAATTTTTTAGATAAAAATTTTTCAGCTGCTGGATAGGCAGTATTATTAAAATATTTAACTATTTGTAAATAGGTTGGCTTTTGGTTTTTGATAACATCAAAATATGTAATAATTTGGGCAAGGAATTTAGTATCGATGATGTTTTTTGTGAATAAGTTAATAGCCTCCTCCTTGGACAGAGACTGTATGTTATAATTTTCAGCAGTAGTTTGATAGTAGAGAGAAAGCTAGCAGTAGAAGTAATAGTTACAACATTTTGGATTAGTTTTAACTTTGTTTTGTTCATAAACAAAGTTTTCAGCTTGGTCGACAAGTTTGTCTAAGGCTTTAATAGAGATTGGTTGATCAAGTAAAGTAGCATGCTCTTTATTTTTGTAAAATAAAATAGAGTTGAGGATTGGATAAATCCAAGTTTCATCATCCTGAGAGGGAAATAATGTGCGAGATTTAGTTAAAATGTCATTGAATAGTTTGGTACTATTATAGAATTTTTTGTCATCAAGGTATTGACATTCTTTGTTGTTACAAGTTAGACAATGAAAATTAGCAACACGAGATGCTTCTTCATGTTGCTCTTGAAGTGAATTAGATTTTTTAAATATGTAAGTTTTAGGAAGATATTTAGAAAGTTAAAAGATAAAATGTTGATGGAATTGAATTCTAAGAGAGGTGCGAACTTTTTCTTTATCAATATTAGAAAAAAATTGTTTACTATAAGGAGGGTAGTAGATATCAAACCAAGAGTTAAAGTGATCGAGAGAATTTTTTAGTGAAGAAATACAAAATCTCTCAAGAAAGATTATTTTGGGAATATTAAAAAAGAGTTTAATATTAAATCTAGTATCTGACTGGATAGTAAGGTATTTTTGTTTAAGATCAGTAGTTTGTATAAAAGATTCAATTTTAAGTCTTTTAGGTCTAAGTTGAAGGTCTTTAGCAAATTTTTGATAATCAATAGACTGATAGTTATTCGATAAGAAAAGATGAAGACAAGCAAGTTGAGGCAGAGTTGGAGATGATTGTGAGCTGTGTATGGAGGAATAGTTACTAGTGAAGTAAGAATTTTAAGGTAATTAAGCTTGATAAAGAGAATAGTTGTAAATTTAGGATAAGGTTTTTAAGAGTAGATTTGAGAAGTTCAAAGGAATGGTAACACTTTTGTCAATGTTGGGATTGTTGTTGTAGATAAGATCAGTTAAGAATTCAGGCCATTGCCCAGCCATAATATGGATAATGTAGTAAAATAAGGCTTTTAGTGCAGGTTGGATAGCAGTACCTGACTTGATTTCTTTGCTAGAATAGAAGTTATAGAGGAATTTTTTAAGAAATGTAAAAAAAGTTAAAGAGAAAATGAAGTTTACAATTTCTTATTAGGTTGTATTTCTTTATTAATTGGAAAATTTGCAACCCAGTCATATATGGGATTAGATTTTGGTTTGAGAATACTTGAATAAGATTGGAGAGGAGGTTTGTTAGGAGTATTTTCTGGTTGGTTGGTATTGCTAGAATTGTTAAAATTTGGATTAGAAATATTAAGAATATTAGTAGTAAGAGGTTGGTTAGAGATAGAATTAGTATTGGTAGTTGAAGAAAAGAATGAATCAATAAGGTCAGAAGAGTTTAAGTTTTGGTGAGAAGAGGCAGTAAGAGAATTGGTAGTTTGAGAAGAATCATATAAGATATATTAGAAGGTTTGAGTAAGATTTTTCTTTGTTTGGGATGAACTAGCTTCATGTTGAGATGAAGCAGTTATATAGGCAAGATGATAAACTTCATTATTCTTGGAGACATATTTTTCAGTGGGATAATGACGCTCATTTCTCATGGTACAACCAATTGGAAGAGAGTATTTAGAACAAATATAGTAGTAAACATCTGGTATAGAAGATGAAAGAACACTGTCAGTAGAGGAAGAGAGGTTGGTCATGAGTTGTTGAGTTGTTTTGTTAATCTTTTTTGAATTGCTATGAATATAAGCAGTTGTAAATTTAGTAGCTTGAGTATAATTGGTGTTTGAGGTTGAGATGAATTTAGTATGATATTTGCCACAAAGACAAGTAATGATAGAAATAGAAGTAGGAGCTTGAAAGAAGTAGATAATTTTATTAGATCTGAGGTTTTTTGTTAACCAAGTAGTAGGTTGGATTTTGGAAGGAATTGGACAGGCCTTGGCATTATTTTCTTCTTCATAAAGAGCAATACCAAAACTCTTAGAAAAGTTTTGGTAAAAATAATCAAGATCTGCTGTATCAAGTTTTTGTTGACTTAAGGTAGACATTATTGAATAATAATAACTTGAATAAAGATTGATTAAAGACTTAGAAATTTTTCCAAGTTAATAGTATGATTATAGATAATGTTACAAGGGTGGCAATTGGAGACAAGAGTTGTAGTATTGGAATGTCACTAAAATAGTACACAGGTATAACTAATGTGACTAGGATCACAATATGACTTGGGTACTAAATACAAATAGAGTTTAAAGTACAGATTATTGTATAATATTAGTAAGAACTAAATATAGAAATAGAGAATTGTGTTTAATGAGATTCTATTAATAGATAGGTTACAGAATTTTTGTATAAATTAATAAATTATAGATTGGGAAATGATCAAATGGTTACACAAAATTTGTGTAAGAGAAAAAGAGAATAGGGTATTGACAAATAATAGGAAAAAAATTTTTCAAGATAAATTTAGCTGTAGTTTGGCCAATATTGAGTCAAAACTTTTCGTCTAGAGCTTGTTTTAACCAGGCAAATGTGCACTACAACTTTAATTAAGAGTATAAGGCAGATTATGGCAGCAAGAACTGCAAAAATATAAAATTATTGAAACTGGAGGCCAAAGGCCGTTAGTACAGTTTTCTCAGTGAGTTTAAATTCTAGAGATGTAAAATTTTCAGAATATATATAAATTACGATGCTGAACAAGTTTACTTATGACGCCAAGACAGGTTGTCTTAGTAAAATAAATAGTATAAGCGTTTTTTGATGAACAGATTTTTTAGTTAATTTTTGTATAATGGATTTGCAGAAAGAGTTTTTAGGTTCTTAATAAATAAATTTTTTATCATATAAATTTACATATTTGTTATCTTTTTTTTTATACTACTTATATTTTTTTAAAAAATATTAAAGATAAGGACATGTTTTTAACTTTATTAAAATTTAAATAAAAAAAAGCTTGCTTTTAAATTATATATAAAAAATAAAAACTTAAATATATAATCTGAAACCTAAATTTACAAAAATGATTAAAACTTATCTAGATTTAGATTTGTGTAATAATATAAGAAAGAGAATATAATATTTAATATTAAATAGTTCAAAATTAATTTTAATAATAATTTGTAATATTAAAATAGAAGATAAGAGTAAACTAGAAGAACTATAAGATAAGTTAATAAAAAATATAGATTAAGATTGTATAAAACATAAAATATAGTATAAAATTCATATTTATTTATATATTTTTAGTTTAAATAAAAAAGAAGCTTAATAAAAAAAAAAGTAGCAGTATAATAAGGAATAGAAATATTGTGAATAGTGGAAATAAAGTTAATAAAAACTAGACTAGATAGAGTAGAGATAAGAGAAAGTATATATAAAAGTTGTGCAGTTTAAAACTGTTAAGTATAAAGATTTTTTTATACAGATTAGAGACAATATTAGTAGACATATTAAGAGCTGTTATATTTAAGATACTGTTAAGAGAATTGGAAATTAAGTAATAAATTATTTAATTTAAAAAGCAAATAACCTAGTAAAGTAAAGAACTGGTTTGATTATATTAATAATAAGTAGAAGAATAAAAAGAGTTATATTTATAAAGTATATTAGAAATAAAAAGTTTATTTATAAGAATTTTAATTTAAAAGTTTTCAGAATAGATAAATAAAAGTTATAAACAAAATTAAAGATTTTTTGATTATTATTAATATAAAACTATATAACTTCTTAGTTAATATTAGATTCAATAATAGATGATTGTTGAAAATCATATTGAGATGTCTAAAATGTTATAATATGAGCTTGATATATAGTTTGAATAGAGCATTAAATAAGTATTTTAATAAAAAATTGATTAATAAATAGAATATATATTATAAGAATTATTAGTTAAGAATATTAAATAAGATAATATTTAGTAATTATGAACAAGTTAGTTAGTAAGATTATTAAATAGATCATCTTAATGAATAATGACTTTGTAAAAAGTAAGCTAAATATTATAGAAATTAATAAAATTAATAAGGGTTTGGCAAATAGAAAAATATAAAGTATAAGTATAAGAAAGAGTAAATGCTAATTGGCAAATGTTATAATATTTAGAGATTACTGATTGTAAGTTAGTAAAAGCAGTAATAATTGCTAAAAAATAACAAGAATTTTAACTTTAAAAGAACATAACCAAAGTTTAACTTGGCCTGAAATAAGTTAATAGTTGTAGAATTTCAATTTAAACTTAACCTATACTTATAGAGCATTAGGAGATATCAAGATTAATAACAGAACTATTAGTATAGAATGAATACTACTAATACTTATTCTCGTCATTCTAATAATAAAGATATTCTTATTTGCTTCTTTATTCTAATAAAAATATTAATATACTTCAAATATTAATTAATCTAATTTAAACTATATTATTGTTTTATCAAATTTCTAATATATTATTATCTATTTTATTTAATATTTTTTTACAATTTATGCTTAACTTTAAAATTCTTAATAATATTTTATTTTTTATATAAGTATAAAAATATTTTAACTACAACTTATAATAATATTAAAACATTAATTTTAAATAAACAGATATATTTTTGCAACAACTATTAAATAATATACTTGATTGGTTTTATCAAAATCTATAGTATATTTATAACACTTTTCAACATTAATAAGAACAAACTTAAAATATTTTCTTCAAATCCAAATGTATATAAATATATTTACTACATATAGCTTCTTTTACTAACACTTTTTTAACTACTACTAAACTTATAAATACCTTCTTATATATTAGTAAATAGTTTTTATAAGATTTTTCTCTAATTACATGCTTTTATTAATGTCATTAACTTTCACTTTAAGCTTTCTCAAATCTATCTTAACTTAAACCTAATTTGAAACAATTAATCATAGTTTAATTAAGAAATAGAAGATGCAATATTACATTAGATGCTTTTGTAATATAAATGCAGTTTAGGAATCTTTAAATCTAGAAATTAATTTTTAACTGTATGGCATTATTTAATATAAAAAAAATCTTTATACTCATCAATCAAATAAATAATTTTTCGACTAAAATATAAAGCAATTAATATAGTATAAACAATGTATTTTAAATTACCTATTGACAAATATTTACTATATCCCTTGTAAAACAACAACAAAGAGAATAATTATTAGGAAGAGACTGTGTATACAAGAATGTTACATCAAAACTATACTAATACTAATCTATCTAAGCTGCATAAAGTCCACCTAGATAACATAGTTAGTATTCGACTTATCTCTAAATTATTTAACGGCATTAAGAAGTCCAATTTTGTCACTTTTTTCTTTCAGGACGAAGTTCTCGTACAATCCTACCAGTCTTCCAAATTTCGCTTTCTCTATAAAACACATAAAACATTGTTATTCCAAATTCAAACTATACATATTTTTGAATAGACAACATACAAAATACCTAATTTCTTTTAATTCTTCTTCTAAATCTTCTGCATACGTAGGTGAAGAGTTCTTTTCTAACACTCGGCGTGTTTCAGATCCATTAGCAACAGCAGAGTACAATTTCTCAAAGACCGGTTTGATGGCATCGTGAAAATGTTTATACCAATCGAGTGCACCACGTCGCGCTGTCGTCGAACAGGCATCATACATCCTTCAATTTATATCGCATAAAAAGAATTCAGTTGACAGTATATTATGATACAAAATTCAAAATTCAATACCAGTCCATGCCATTTTGACCAATTAAGGGATACAGAGATTGGGTAGCCTCTTCAACAGTTTCATTGAAAGCTTCAGAAGGAGGATGTCCATGAGCTCGCAACACCTCATATTGAGCAAGAAATAAACCTTGGATCGCGCCCAAAAGTACACCTCGTTCTCCGACAAGATCAGCAAAAACCTCTCTTTGAAAAGTGGTTTCGTACAAGTATGCAGAACCGATAGCTATACCAAGTGCTACTGCCTTGTCTGTAGCATTACCTGTTACATCTTGGAATATAGCAATAGATGAATTCATCCCACGACCATTAAGAAAATGTGAACGAAGAGTTTTTCCAGAACTAAAGTGTTCAATTATGTGACATATGAAGCCAAGTATAATATCAATTTATCTATAATGCATATATATATGTATATATATATACATTGCTTACCCTTTTGGCGCTACCATGATTACATCGATATCTGTTGGCGGGATGACATTTGTATACTCTTTAAAAACTATTGAAAACCCATGACAAAAGCATAAAGTCTTTCCCTTTGTCAAATGCTTGATGAATTGGGGCCAAAGCTCTTTTTGGGCTGCATCAGAAAGGAGATTGTTAATAATATTTCCTCTTGCGAGAGCATCATTAATTGAAAAAAGATCCTTTCCAGGTGTCTTGAATATATAATTTAATAATTGAGCAAAATTATTGACGTAATACGAATATATATAAAGGAAATTCTAAAAAGAACTTTAACATACCCAACCATCTTTCATGGCTTCATTCCAACTTCTGCCTCCTTCCCTCACACCAACAATCACATTTAATCCATTATCCCTTACATTCAAACTTTGCCCACTTCCTTGAGATCCATAACCAATCATAGCAATAGTATCGTTTTTGAAAAACTTTTGATACTTTTCTTTTGGCCAATCTGAACTTTCATGTATTTTTTCTTTCACCCCACAAAAATCAAGAGTTTGAATTTTCCTGTTTTGTCGCGATAGGAAATATTTAGAAATGGCATTCTTAAATTTTGAATTTAGAAAAATAATTAGCCTAAATTCATGCATTACTTAAAAGTAGGTAACTGGAATTACTTTTGTGTTTGGAACTTTAAGTCCGGAATTCAACGATATTGAAAAATTCCTTGTAGGACTGAATTGTAGAAAAGTTTTTAAAGTATGAGGTAATGACCGAGCTAAAACGAATGAGGAATTCATCTTAATTATTTATGATTAAGACCAATTCATATTTATCTTAAGTTACACGTTACACTAATACTAATTGAAGTGAAACAACCCTAGTGTTGGCAGGCGAAATTATTTTTGACAAATGGCGAAAGACGAAACTAAACCCGGCGAAAGACGAAACGTCGAAACTCTGGCGAAACGGCGAAACTCTGGCGAAACCCCTGGTAAAGTTGAAATCTCTAGGAAGAATCAAAACTCGTCAAAAATTAAATCCTCTAAGACTTTGGAAAAGACTGAGCCATGTTAGTGAATCAAAATATTTGTGTGTGGCTATTAAGCACAGCAAGTGGCTTATATAAAAATTTACAAAAGCAATAAACAAAGTGATAGCCTTTCGTTTATATTCAAGTACTATTCAAAGAAACCAAAGAAATCTAGACTTCAGGCTTTTGGAACTTATAAACAAATAAATTTAGCCTTGAAAATTCAAAGCCTAAAAACCTGTCTTCTTTAGTAGCGCTTATCTCAAAGCCTGGAACCCTGTCTTCTTTAGTAACGCTTATCTATATATTAATATTTTTCATGTAAAATAAACCTATGTAAAATAAATCTATCTAAATATTTATTGTTATATTGTTTAGATTTTTATCTATCATTTAACTATTAAGGTTTTAATTAAATACAGTATTATACATATGTAAGTAGTACGTTGACAGTATTATTACTGACAATAATTTTCCAATTCGCTATTTTATCTAACCCTAAATCCAACAGTTGCTTTAAGGAAATAATTGTTAGTTATTAATTTATATATGACAAATCAAATGTAATTAAATTTGGATCATTGATTATAAAACATTGCATATGACAGCACAAATTATACAAATATTGTTTTTCAAATTAAATTTTTGTTAAGGTAAAATTAAATACTAGATTGGGTAAGAGTCTATGCAAGAAGTTTTAATTGTATTCATTCTGAAATTGAGTTATGCAGGGTTCCAGTTTAACTTTATAAAATTAATTTTTCTAAAATACCATTATACATAATACTGAAAATCTATTTTATTAATAAGCAGAAATAGTTCTGTATAATTTTATTGAAAGTCAATTAAGTAATAAGTATATTTCACTAACGGTTCATTTTACCATCAGGTTTTTTAATAATTGCATTTACTTTAATTTTAAATCCAATATTAATAATAATAAGTCAAATTACTTTGTCAATTAGTAAAATGGTAAAATAAACTTGTTAGTTAATTGATATTTGATAATATTATATGAATCTATTTCTGTCTTATTAGTAAAATGAATTATTGGTATTACAGTTTTGATAAAATAGAATTTAAAAAAATGGGATTTGGAAAGTGAGTAATAATAATTATTCAAATTTAAATTTATTAATATAAAATAATCATATCATTATTATATTTAATTTAATTAGTATTATTAAATACAAAATAATTAATTTAATTTATTTTTATTTTTAGTATTTTTTTAAAATAAGTTCTAGTGAAAAAAATATTAGTACTACTAGTTCTATTATAGAAAAAAATAAAAAAAAATATTGGTGGTTATTTAAAAGATCCAGTTTGGAATTATTTTACTAAAGGTAAAAAAGTAGAAAAAGAAAGATATAAAGCAATCTGTAATTTTTGTAGAATATCATAGAATTGTAATGAACTAGTTAAATTAAAAAATTATTTAGCAAACTATTGTTCAAAAGCAGATTCAACAACTATTAGATATTTTCTTTCAAAAATTTTTTCTAATAATTTTGAAAAAGACAAATCTAATAAAAAAAGAAAAACTAATACTTATGGAAACCTTGATCAATATGTTAGTATAATAGAATTAGATTAATCAAAAGTTAAAAAAATTCATCTTGTCTTGACTAGAGCATTTATGATTTGTGGAATTATTTGGAATGTTATTGAAAATTCTTTTTTTATTGAAGCATTAAAAGAAACAAATTTATCTTATAAATCACTAATACATAGATTTTTATCAGGTCACTTATTAGAACAACAGTTAGCTCTTATTAATTAAAAAACTCATAATATATTTAAATAATATTTAAATTTAACTTTAAATAAATATATTTTATATTTTTTAAAATTAAATTAAATTATAACTAATTAATTTAATTTAGTATTAGATGAATAGACTAATAAAAAAGATTATTCAATTTGGAATTTTATAATTATTATACTTGAATATAAAAAATATTTATATAAGATTTGTAATTATTTTGATGAAATATATATAGGAGATTTTTTAGCTAATAAAATTAATGAAGTTTTAGATTTTATTGGTATAGATCATTTTTCAGTTATAGTTAGTGATAATAAAGCTAATATAAAACTTGTATGAAATATAATTTTTTTACAACATTCACATATTTTTAGTATAACATGTATAACTTATGTTATTAATTTAGTTGCACAAAATATTTTAAAATTTGAATAGGCAGATAAATTAATTAAAAAATATAATATTTTATATAATTTTTTTAAATCTTCACATCAAGCATATATAATATTTAATTATATTTTATATTAATTATAATATAATTTAATTTATTTTAACAATTACTTTTATTTAATTTTATATTAAAAAAGCAGAATTAAGATTATTAATAGAACAAATGAATATAACTGATAGAGGTCTTAAAAATTATTCTAAAACAAGATGAACAACTGTAAGTAAAACAATTGAAAGTATTTTAAATTTAGAAAAAGTTTTAAAAAGATAATTATTTAAATTTATAAAATATTAATTATTATTATTAATTAATTATTATTATTTTTAGATTGTTGAAGATAATATATTAACAAATAATCAGATTAATAGTATTATTAATTATTATAATTTTTTTATTCATTTAAAAGTACTAAATTTTGTATTATTATCTTTAAAAAAATCAATTTTATTATTATAAAATAGTAATGCAAGTCTTGGTGATTGTTTTTTAAACTTGGCTAAAATAAGTGCAATAATTAAAAGATTACTAATATAACAATATACAACATTTTAACAATATTGTTTTAATATTTTAAATCAAAGATTTAAAGAATTTGATAATAATTTATATATTTTAAACTATTTTTTAATGTCAAATTTTCATAGTAAATATAATTTATATTTTATTTTAAAAATAATATCTAATTTTATTTTATATTTTAAATTTAGGATTTAAAAATAAATAATTTATATTTCATTTAAAAGAATCAAAATAAACCCATATTATAATAAACAACAATCACCCTCTCTCTCACTACTATATAAACAACTAAAACAGGCAATCTTACTCAAATCATCTTTTAATAAACCTAACTTTTTACAAACATACAACTTATATATTAAAAAATATTTACAAACCACCTTACTATCATCCTCATACTCAATACAAACTACTAATAACCCTGACTTTACTATATTATTAAACTTACTACAGAAATAAAAACTCTTAAAATACAAATCCATAAAGAAAAACAAGAAAATACTTTTAAAAAAATTTAAAACAAACTGGAAAAAAGAAATGTCAACTTTTATCAAAATTTAAAAATTTTTTTTCAAAATGTTTTAGAAAAACCAAATAATAGTATCAACTTAAACTGTCTATTATATAACAATACACTCACTAGTCAACCATCTGAAATAAAACAAGCCTTATAATCTTACTTTTAAGATTACTTTAAAAAACTACCATATACACCAATAGAAGAAAAACTCAAAATTTTATGAACTTTACAAATTTTATTCAGAAAATGAACCTCTCTTTAACAACCTATTTTCAGAAATCACTTTGGAGAAATGAAACAAACTTATATATAAGTTTCTAAACCAAAAAGCTGCAGGCCTATTAAAAATAAATTAGGAATATTTAAAATACCTAAACTCCAAAGTCTAAATATTATTTGACTATTTCTAACAAAATGTTTTTTATTACAACAAATACCAATAATATGGAAAACATTTAACATTTTTCTAATACCAAAAAAATCTATATGGAACTTTACTTTAGATTAAGTCAGACCAATTTCTTTCATTGAACCTATTAAAAAATGTCTTACAAAAATTTTTACCACATGCCTTAATCAAATTATTAATCAATATTACCTACTAAATGATCTTAATTTTGTAGCAACCAAAAACAGTTTTATATACATTTTTATACAAATATTAATTAATACAATAGAACATTACAAAACTAACAACAAAGAAGCATGGATACTCTTCCAAGACATGTTCAAAGCTTTTGATAAAAATAATATTAAACACCTACTAGATGCTTGCAAATGTATTGGCATTCTCCAATCTGGATTTAACTTTATTAAATATCTACACCAAGATAGAAAAGCCAAAGCAATTACAGCCTATGGACCAACTGACCTAATTATACTTTATTCAGGCATAGAACAAGGAGAAACCTACTCTCTATTACTCTGGAAAATCTATTATAATCCTATCCTTAGTTATATTAACTCAAAATATAGCTCAAAACTTCTCAAAATATCATCACAATTCTTTTTAAAAACAATTTTCTTAACTACACTAATTCATATAATAATATCATCTCTTTCCTTTTTGAATAATACAGTTTGACACTATAAATCTAAAAATGATTTATAAGAAATTCTAGATGACATATCTAAACTATACCAACTAAACAATATTCAAGTTAATGTATCCAAATCAGACCTTATTCACATTTTACCTAACAAAAAAATATCATTTAATAACACTTCAAATATAACACCTCTAAATTTTTATAAAGAACCAATTTTATCTTGCAAACCTGATAAAATAATAAGATATCTAGGAATTTTTTAGATGGCAAAGGCTCAACTAAACCTACACTTGAAAAATTTTTAGCAAAACTTCACAGTTTATTTATACTATTTAATACCAAAAACTTCTTCTTATACAAATATCTTGACTGTTTAATATTATCTTATCACCATCAATTAAATATTTACTCCAAATATGTTCTCTTTCACAAAAATAATTCCAGCAACTATCAAGTCTTCTAATAAAATGCACTAAATATATGTTACATCTATCTACTAATACAAACAATAACATACTCACCAATCCACAACTACTTAACATTCCAATACTCAATAAACTTATACTACAAGTTAGCAGCAGTAACATAAAAAGATACTTCAATACTAATACATTTCTAAACCAAATCTCTATATACTAGGTTAAGAATTGGCTTTTTAAAATATAAAAACTATCTCTAATCCAGAATACAATTCTAACCAACTATAGGAAATCTACCAACTATATTATAATATTTCAACTCTATTATCTATACAAAAATAATATTACTATTAACAACATCTATCTAAATCAATCAACAACTTACAAACATACTAACCAACTGAACAACATTTATAATTTCATTGCAACTTTTAACAACTCAACAACTCTAAGCCTTAAAAATAATAAAATTCTTTTCTTAGAACAATTACTTATAGCTAATAATCTCAACTTTTTTTCTTAGAAAAATATATATCTCAGAACTCTCAAACCTCTATGAGATCCTACCCCAAAATGGTTTAAAATATTCTCAAACCAAATATCTGACCATCCTATTTTGCATATATAGCCTAATCTTCAACTTTAACCTACCAACCTATTTTAAATACATTAAATCTTATTACACTTCAATTTGTCATTTTGAAAAATACATGGTTACTTTACATTTTATCTTCAGATTGGCATATTGGCAAAATAACTAATACATCTAACTCTCAAGTACTGTTTCAAAAATATTAAATTATGAACTCAACAACTAACACAATCCATATTTCTTCTACACTAACAACACTTCAAATAAATTACAAACAAACCATTAATCTTAAATACAAAACACAAAAAAGAAAACAAAACTTTGAACTTAACATAAATAACCAAAAAATCAAAGACTTCAAAACATTCATGCAGACCTATATAAACCAGTTTCAAAATCTTTATCATCACTTTTACTACTCTTTTCAGAAATTCTCCAAATACAAAACATAATATCTGACCTTATATATCAAAACTAACTCATAAACTTTCACAAAAAATTACTATCTTTTGAACCAACTAACATATATTTTTATACAGATGCCTCTATACTTAATTCACAAATATATAACATTTCTATTGGCATAGCCTGGATTCTGGAAAATAATACACAAATTAAATTTAATGCCTCTATAAACTTTGCGCCAAACTCAACATGGGCAAAACTAGCAGCACTCATTCTCTTATTTCTTATTTTACTTTCTAACTATTTAATCTACATTTACTTAAACAGCTTATCTACTATACAAATTCTTACTAATTTAATATTTTATAACTACAATTCTCAAATCAAACAAAACAACTGGAATATTATCTATATTCTAAACTATCTAACCAAACTCAAAAATATAAATTATATTATGCACAAAGTTAAATTATATTTAAATAATACTTTATATAATATTACTGATGCTTTAGCTAAACAAAGGACAAAAAAACAAAACTAAAATATAACCTAGACCATTTTTATTTAACTACTTTCTTTATTTGGAAAGAAATACTAATTACATACAAACTTTATAAATTCTGCAAAAACCTTTTTTCTATTTAAACATTTAACAAACTTCTTTAACTTAAACTATTACAAAATCTTCTTACTATAAACATTCTACTATTTACTAAAATTATTAACTTACAAAATTCTAATTTGAAACTTTTTTCAATTAGAAATAAAATTCTTCTTAATAACCTGCCAATAATATTAAATTTAAATATTCACTATCCTTTACTTTACTTAACTCTAATTTGTTTCTATTGTAATCAATATGAAAATACTAAACATTTACTTTAATGCTCACTTTATATTTACAATCCACAAAACATTCTCATCAATGAAACTACAAATATCTTAAGCTCTTTATAAACTTCTTAGAAGTTTCACCACATACTATAATTCAAATCCTCAATTTACAAAACCTTTCTCCAAACTTTACTATATATATTACAATACTTTTACTTATTCAAGACACAATAACACTTGACCAATATAAACAACTCCAACAAATTCTAAAAAACTAACAACTTTTTTATCTCTTTATCTAACTCTCTACTTAACTTGTTTAATCTTATTATCTAGTAAACTTGTAATACCAAACAACATAAATAAGAATCAGCATGAGGAATTACTGCTCTTACTAAAAGAAAAAACAATGTTTGATTACCTATTATACAGTCTTCTAATTTTAATAACAATATATTTACATTCAATACCAATATAGACCAATTTATTCTTAAAACTCTTTCTTAAAATTTTATTATATATACCTGTTTTTACTAATTAAAATAATCTTAAGGGTTCCTTTTACCCTCTCTTGTAGTTAATAATTATGATAGTAGATTTAACTAAAACAGAAAATTAAAGGTTAATATCATGCTAGATGACATTATATATATAGCAACAATAATGTAGTTTAGGAATATTTTATTTATATATTTATATTTAATTGATATATCTATATATTACTATTTTTCTTACTTGATATTATATAAATAAAATAAAAAAAATAATAAAAAAATAAAAATAAAACAATTATAAAAAACTATATATTATACTAATAGTTTAAAAAACTCTTAACACCTTCATCAACATATTAATAAAGCAATTGATAACAAATGCAAATAACTACTAACTCAACTAACTAAAATGATTAATAGCATTTTTAATTAACATACTGATTCAATAATTCTTTATAATATCAAAACAGCAAATAAAGTTATAACTGACTCTTCAACTATACTTTCACATATACAAGAACACTTCTATTAATAGACAAAATACTAACTCTATTAAATTGAGACATCTAACTTGTACTAAGTTAATAAATATTAACTCAAAGCTTTTATCAATATGAATTAGTATGTTTCACTTTTATAACTAATTACTACAGAAGAAATTCTATATATTATTAAATAATTGTCTAATAATAAAGCATACAGACCTCTTGAAATAAGCTACAAGATGCTTAAATACTGTAAACCACTATGCTATATGTAATTATACACCTATATAACAAATGTCTTGATACAAATAATATTTCTAAACAATGAAAAAATAGTAAAATTTACCCAATCTCAAAAAAGACAAACTTTAATGAAAAACTTAATAATACACATCCTATCAGTTTTATAAAAAAATTCTAACAAATAGACTTTTATATATTCTACTAAAACACCTAATATTCAATTCTTACAACTATGTTGCATTGTCTGGCAATAGTAGTAATACTTCAATATATATACTTAATAACTTTATTCAAAATGCTTTATATAACAAAAAATCTCTTTGGCTTTTATTACAAGACATGTCAAAGCTTACAACTCTGTTAATATTGCTCTTTTAGAAAAAGTTTCACATAAAATCAAACTTTTTCTATCTATTATTCTTACAATTATCAACTTATTATTTTTATATACTAAGTTATTACTAATTTTGGCCTAACATCTATATATTCAGTAGAAGATAGAATTAACCAAAAAGAAGCTATTACCTCTTTTTTATAGAGAATATATTACAATCTATTAATTTACCATATTCACACAAAATTCAAAAAATATACTACTGCTTTAATAAGACTAACTTCACTATTTCCTCTTAAACATCAAAAAATACAAACTAATATCTCTATTTTTGCTTATATAGATGATACACTGTGAATCACAGACTCTTAACAACAACTTCAAAACATTCTAAACACAGCTTTAACATTTTATCAGATAGCAAATATTAAAATCAATCTAAACAAATTTATTCTAATGTCTAATACAAAACTTATACTTATATTCAACTTTATAAATACTATTATACAAATACAACCTTCTAATACACCTTTAAAGTTCTTAGGATGCTGATATACAGCAACTAATATACAATCTGTCATATTCAAAATAATTGTACAAAAAATGCTTGAACTAACAAACATTACACAAACTAAACAAATAACAAATAAACAAACTAGTTATGTTATTAATAATGTAATTATATTTATTTTTGAATATCAGATATACAACATAGTTATACTTCACAATATATACAATAAGATCTTGTTAAAATATCTTACTGTGACCAAATACAAATCCAAACTTCTAGTTTCACATTTGCTTTATTCTTGAACTTGTTCTGTTTTTCTATAACAATATTGATATTTAATAAAAAAAATCTAACAAAAATAGTATATATAATAGATTTGGTAAAAAAGTGCAAAGTAGAATTAGTAAAAAAAAAATATATTTAAACATTATGAAACTAAATAAATAAAGATAACTTATTTTGGAGTTCAATATTTTAATTCCTCTTTCCTAATAAGTGAAATCTGTATTAATAATAAAAATTAGAAAATAAGTTCCTTAACTTCTTATAAAGCTCTAATTGATTAGTTATTTAGACTAAATCTTTTCACACCTCAATCATAGCCTTCCATAGTGTAGTATTTAGTAGTATTAGTTTGTTTGTAGTTAGTGTTAACTAGTGATGTGCAAATTCTAATTTTTTCTTATTTCATATGCAAGATGTACATAAAATATGCATAAAATGCATATAGGATTTTTTCAGAATATTTTATAAGGTTTTAGAATATTTCAGAATCTATCAAAAATTTCTCCTTATACATATTATAGTAGCTTCATAATAAATGAAGTTTTATTTATATATATAATTGTAATGAAAAACAAATATAATATTAATAAATAAGTTAATAAAATATAAAATTTTACACTAATCTAATATTTTAATAAATCTGTGCATAGTAATTATAGGCGCAGAAATATGGTAGTTCTGTAACAAATCATAATATCAATTAGATGTAACTTAATGTTGTAATAATAAATCAAAAAGTTATAACTGATATTTGTTGTAACATTTAACATAATTATAATATTTGATATGTGCTGCAATATTTAATATGTGCTGTAGTATTTGATATATGTCACAAGGTTTGATGTATGCCATAACAGTTTGTACCTCAATATTTATTTTTTACATTTAATATGTATTGTGACATTAGACTTTTACTAAATAATCTGGGTTTCCAAACATTAATATACTATAAATTTTATTATTTTTTATTTATTCTTTCACAATGTTTTATATAAATATGTATAGTAGCAAAAAAAAACATTATAATTTTGATTTTTTAATGCTTTTGTAAATATGCATAATAGCAAGAAAAATACATTATGAATTCTTTTTTTTTGATTATTTCTTATTTAATTTTTTAGTATTTTATTTGCATTGCAAGTTTTAATGACAGAATTCATATCTTAATAATTAAATACTTTTTCAGAATTTTTGAGTTCAAGCTTTACTTTTCAATTTAAAAATTTAAAATGTTAAGTATTTGTATTAAGACATTATGATTTGCTTTATTGTTGGGTAAATTTAACTAATACTTTAAAATGATTAAAATGATTAAAACTAATTAAATTTAAATTAAAGATTATAGAATAATACCATTATAAATTACTATTATCTAATTGTCTAGTTCATTATTCAAAACCAAGTTAACAAGATTCTCTGAATTAAAATCTATATTAATACTATTGCTGCTTTCAATGCTGTGCTTAGAGCTATAAATTAAAATTTTATATAATTTAATATTTCTTTCTTGGAAGATTAGATCTCTTAAATTAACAGTTTTTTCAAAACCAAATTAGTCTAAGATAAAGTTTCATTATCATTACTTTTATATTCTTTACTTTCTTCTTTTTTGCCTACAATATAATTATCAATTGAAGCAAGATTAACTATTTTATATAATAAAGATTTTGTTAATTTAGTTTTAAAAAATTAAGTTCATTTCATATATTTGTTAAGTAATATGATCAAATTTTTGTCATTGTTTCAAGTTTTGTAATATCAAGATGTATACATTTGTTTTCAGTAAACCATTTTAAAATAGAAAAATTTCTTTTACAATTAGCTTGAGATGACAAAATACTAAAAAGTCATTGTACAAGTTCTGAGAGATGACAAAGTTAGCTTTTTAATAATTCCCACTATAATATTGAAGTATCAAGACCTTAAACATAAGATAGATTAAATTACTTTTTTTTAGCATTATAATAATGAAATAATGAAATTAGCTCTTTACATTCTTGCTCTAAATGCTCTAAATTTTTCTATAAAGTTAAGACAGTTATAGCAGCATCACGAAATGTCTTATTCTTAAGACCAATTTCTAACAAAAAAATATATAAGTATTAAAAACAATATAAAAAAAAAAAAAAAAAAAAATTAATTGTATCATAATAAAGTAAATGAAGATAGTAACACAAAAGATAACACAGATGCTAAAACTCTATATAATATCAATTTAATATTTTAATCATAGCAGATTTAAGCAACTTAGATTCTAAAATTTGGTAAACTGCAACAACCAGTTTA
Organism: Cetraspora pellucida; assembly: GCA_910591915.1. NCBI lineage: Eukaryota > Fungi > Glomeromycota > Glomeromycetes > Diversisporales > Gigasporaceae > Cetraspora > Cetraspora pellucida. Next base: position 7,287 of record CAJVQA010001350.1, on the reverse strand, counting down.
ATCATACAAATATAACAGTTAGCTTAGAGATACAATATTACTTTCTAACATATTGATATAAGCTTTTATTGGCTTCCAAATAGATTGAATTTGTTGGCATATAGTAAAAAAGTCTTTATTATATAATAAATTAAAGATTTTAGTATTTGTAACTATATTTGAATGCTTATTTAAAATTTATATATTATAATATAATTAATATTAGTATATACAAATTTTGAAAAATCTTGATATCCAAAATCTTAAAAACCATAATACTAATATCAGTGATATGACAATTAAAAATTTAAGTCTGACAATAATTATTAATATGATTACTATTGTGTGATGTTAGGTTTATGGTTTTCGAAATTTTGAGTATCAGAATTTTGTGGTAGAATTACAAATTTTATATAAAAAAGTAACATATTCAATCAAATACAGAATGTAAAACTAGTATAAAATTAGTTGTATTATATAATGATTTCTAATGAGTTTGACACTATGGTTCTAGGCCTTTAGACTTAATCTTCATATTAATTAATCTTTGTTATAGTAATGCTAACTTATAGAATGATTTATAAAAAAATTTTATTAATTTTTCATAATGATCAATCAATTCTTTTATTTCAATAAGTTTTATTAAATCTACAGCAATTAAATTGATTACATAGGTAATATAACAAATGTTTAAGATATGTTTATATTTTTTTTGTATTTTTTCTCTTACAAGTTGACAATTTGAAGCTGTATTAGTAATAACAGCTACAAATTTTTAGAACCAATTTTTTCAATGATATAAAAAATCTCTGAAGATAAAAACTTGCCAGTATGAATTGTAAAGAATAATTTTTTAATAAAACTAGATATTCTTTACTTTCTATAGTTGTTACAATATAATTATATATAGATTTACTATGTTTAAAAGTTCAACCATTAAGAACTATATTATAATTAAAAAAAAATTAAAAAAAATTAAAAAATTAAAAAAAATTAAAAAATTAAAAAAAATTAAAAAATTTTTAATAAATATTAAAACTCTGCAGCCCATACTTAATATTACTAATACTTACAGGCTTTTAATTTACATATACTTAATGTTAGATGTTTAGCATTATCTAATTCATTATCTACAGCATTCTGCACTAATGCAAATTCTTTATCTAGCAACTATTCAGACAATGTTATACATGATGATAATACATAAACAGAATTATGAACCTTAAATAAATCTCAATAAATGGATTCTCAATCACTTCAAATAGAATATTAGTAACAGTCCAAGCTTTTAGAATAATTCTATCATAATCATTACTAACTTGTACAGGCAAAATTGCTTTTAATTGTGAATTTTTTGAATATGCATGACTATCATTTACAAATTTATTATGCCAATACTTTTGGATATCCTCAGGTACGTCTCAACAATGATTTGCAAGATAGGCTTTTAAGTACATGGTTTACCTCTTGGCCAAGACTTATTACAGTAAAAGCATGTAGCTTTATAGTGTCCAGGATTTACTTGTTCACCTTTTACAAAATAATCCCATACTTCATCAAATGTGGGACCACCCTTTTTAGCTTTTTTCTGTGGTCAGTCAACAGATTCAGAGAGTTCAGAACTATCATTCTCATAAACGCATGAATTGGATTTTGGAGGTGCATTAACATAATTATGTAAATTAATTTCTCTGTGTAAAGACATTTGTGTGATTTTTTTTATTAATTTTTAATTTCATTTATCTTATTTAAATAATATTTAGGTAAAAGCTAATTAATTAAACTATAATAATAGGTGCAGAAAGATTTATGTCACTGGTTATGTCTTGTTGTAAAGACGTCTTTACAATAGGACGTAATTCAATGACATTAATCTTTCTGCATCTATAAATTAGGCTTTGAAATAATGGTCGAGGCTTCTTAATTACAGTTATGCCGATTACGTTGATTAATGTCATTATAGTAAATTTTCAAGTTACATTTGTTACATCAGTGACGATGATTTACTGCAAATCTTTATAAATTTACCACAGCAAATTTCTCTGGTTGCGTTAGTTATATTAATTATGGCAAATTTCTTAGACTCGTCGATTATGTCAGTTACAGAAAACATCAACAATTGCTACCTACATCATTATGACACTTTTGACTTAACTATGCGTCAATTTGACATATCCATACATCTTCAAATTCTGCATCTATAATATCAATTAGGTGTATTTATTTGTATTATATAAGGGGTGCACCATGGTGCAGGTGCACTATTTTAAAAAATCCAACTTAAAATATTTAAAATTTTTTTATAGATTATATTTTTGTAATAATTAAAATTGCCTGCCTATACTAAAGTTTATTTCAGAAGAGTCTTAAATTGAAGATTTCTATATAATGATCAATTATCTAATAATCACAGGAGCGATAATCATATGGAACAACCATATTTATCATTATTATTGTTCGATCAAATGACTTTATTGAAAAACATATGGGAATCTGTTCGCCATGTTTACAGGCCCTAGTTCAAGATTCTACCCTTCTATAATACATTACTATTCCAACTAAACAATCTTAATCCGTCACAAAGATATCCCAAAAACTTGCACTGATAGCCCTAACAAAACATCAGTCTAAACCAATACCTTCTAGGCTAAGCTCGGAGAAACAATTGGTAAATCCTATCTCACAAATGCTAAATCTTGTGTGAGGAAGGCCTGGTAAAAGACAGTATAGCTATAAAAGAGAATCGGTTATATACTTATCTTGAAAAGGGGTCGCTGCTTCTAAAGCTCAACTTTCTCTTAGTGGTCCTTGCACTGCACTTGCAGCCGTGGAGCCAGATTATACTATAAAGGCCCTTGCACTGCAATTGCAGTTTCAGAGCCTCCGTACAATTTACAGGGTCCTTGCACTGTTACTACAGCCGCGGAGCCCGAATACATTCTTGGTGGTCCTTGCACTGCCATTGCAGCCGCGGAGCCTATAAATGCCTACTATATCTTGTAGGTTGACAAGAAACATGCTATGACATCACCATTTCCAAAAAGGGGGCGGAAAATGGGAGAGAACGATAGAGCCAGCCTTTCTACGAGGCGAGCGATAGCGAAAAGAAAGATAACCTCCTATGACAACAACTACGGCCTTAAATATCCCTTACTGACAGGAAGTCACCAATCCTCCTTCCTTCTGATTTCACGCCTATAACCATATGATTTACTCCTTAACTACTTTAACATTCCATAATTATCATACTAATACTGCCTACCATAAGCATATGCGATCATAAAATAATTATAAAAAAACCTGCATCTAGCAAGAACTATCAGGCAACAGCCTAGATCCTACAATCGGCCAACCAAAATTCGATATGTGAAGATCATATGTCATTTGACCTCACAATAATGGTCGCCCTGTCACTTCGTTGACAGGCTCCTCATGTTCTATTGATTACGATATTTTTATACTTTGATTATTTAAATATTGCATTAAAGGTCCAAAGAAGTTAGTGAAGTGTTTTTGCAAAACACATTTGTTAATGCTTTTTCTCCTTCTGCACCAAGCTTATTGTGAAAAAGAGCCAAAGAAGTCAATGTAGTGTTCTTGTAAAGTGCATTTGCTAATTCTTTTCCACCTTCTGATCCAATATCATTATATTTAAGATTCAAATAAGTCAGCGTTGTGTTTTTGCAAAGTGCATATGCCAACGCTTTTGCTTCTTCTGATTTAATATTATTTAAAGAAAGATCCAAAGAAGTCAACGCAATGTTATTGCAAAGAGCATCAGCTAATGCCTTTACTGCTTCAAATTGAAATTTATTATTCCGAATATTTAATGAAACAAGCGTATTATTCTTGTAAAGTGCATTTGCTAATGCTATTATACCTTCTGATCCAAGAAAATTATCTCTGAGATTCAAATATTTCAACGTGGTGTTTTTGTAGAGTGCATTTGCTAATGCTTTTCCACCTTCTGATCCAATATCATTAGATTCAAGACCCAAAGAAGTCAGTGAGGTATTTTTGCAAAGTGTATTTGCTAATGCTTTTCCTCCTTCGCATCCAAGACTATTATATTTAAGATTCAAAGAAGTTAGCATAGTATTCTTGCAAAGAGCATTTGCTAATAATATTCCTCCTGATTTAAGATTATTACTAGCAAGATTCAAATCTTTCAACGAAGTATTCTTGCAAATTGCATCTGCTAATGCACTTCCAATTTCTGATCCAAGATTATTAGTAGAAAGATTTAAAGAAATGAGTGTGGCGTTCTCACAAAGTGCATTTGCTAAAAATATTCCTCCTGCTGCAAGATCATTACAAGCAAGATTCAACTCTTTCAACGTGACGTTCTTGCAAAGTGTATCTGCTAATGCTTCTCCGATTTCTGGTCCAAGATTATTATGTTCAAGATCCAAAAAAGTCAGTGTAGTATTCTTGCAAAGTGCATTTGCTAACGATATTCCACCTTCGAATTTAAGAAAATTACTATACAGACTCAAAGAAGTCAACGTTGTATTTTTGCAAAGTACATCTGCTAACGCTTTTCCTCCTAATGGTCCAAGATTATTATATTCAAGACTTAAAGAAGTCAGCGTGGTATTTTTGCAAAGAGCATCTGATAATGCTTTTCCCCCTTCTGATCCAAGATTATTATTATAAAGCTTCAAAGAAGTCAAAATAGAATTCTTATTAAGAATTTTTACTAATATATCTATTATCTTAAATTTGAGATGATAGTAGTTATTACACAAATCCATAGAAATAATAGTAGTGTTTTCATAAATATTTTCAAATATCATTTGATTGCAAATAGATTCTGTAAGACTTAAATATTTAAGCTTCTTACTAGTTCGAAGAAACATTGAAATCAAAGAATAGTAAACAGCATTTTCAAGCATAAATTTTGTTTTATATCCTTTATAATGAAGCCAATTTCTAACTCCACTACCTAAATAACTAACAGAAGTTACATAGCTTGTATATTCAAATAATGGTTTTGGGTGACTTGGAAGGGTAATTTTAAATGGAATTAATTGAGTTTGCTCTTGAGCATTTAGTGTTAAAAGTATTATATCTATAAGTTTTGCACTTTTAAAACGACCTCCAGGTTCACTCCACAATATCGGTATAATCATTCGGCACCATTGACGGTCTACAAGAGCACATGAAAATAAATATCTATGATTGTGACGGAGGTTATTAACTATAATATAGTAACAATCATCTGGTAATGTTATCATATTGCTGAACGTTTTGTCTCTTCATATAACTAAGTAACGGTAATGTTATCATATTGAATTAATTTTAGGAGCTGAATTTTATAACAAAGTAAATGTTGTGTAACAGACACAAAATCCGAATTTGGATACAAATTACAGGATAGGCCGTTTGTGGATATCCTTATGTCCAGAAAATTCCGAGCTGCCGGCCAAATGAATATGGGTCGTAGTATCTCAAAAATTCACTATATATCTAACATTAACAATTGTGTCCTATAAGTAAAATTTCATTCTGAAAACTTTTATTTAGAGGTCGGAAGTTAGTTATCATAGTAAATTTTTCGCGTTTGTTTTGTTGCACAAGATCCTGTGATTTTATTGGATCCGGATAGGGTCGGAAGTGATCTTCAGCCCGGGATTTTCTGGACATAAGGGTACCCGCCGTTTATGGGATTTACTTACTTCCGCAAGTGATACAAATTACGTGTTAAATACGTAGTAAATATTTATTTAGGCGAAATTTAAAAACCTTCGGATCTACACAGAAAATTTTCCATTTTTGGGTTTGTATCACTTGCAGAAATAAGTATATGCGTTATGTTACACGACTGGTCCTTCACCCGGTGTGCAACATAAAAATGGCTAGATTATAATCATAACATGTACTAACGTGATGATCTGGTATTGTAAAATAAATTTTTTATATGTTCCACACCGTGTGAAGGATCAGTAGTGTAACATCAACGGTCTCTCCTGTTGGTACAAATACAAAAAGGGAAATTAGCCAATCGGAGAATGTAAAAAGTGATTATCCCGGGTCAGCCGACACGTGAGCAAAGCAAAGAAAAACAGAAAAATACGAAAAAAGCGATAACACTAATGTATACTAAAATTTTGTGAGTAATTTTTTTTATTAAAACATAAAAGGGTGGTTTCTGATGTAGAATTTTGGGTTGGTGGTTATATTTTCATATGACAATTTCCTTATTTGGGATTGTATCACCGGCGCAAATAAGTGTAAACAGGAGAAACCGTCAATGATAATATATTTATTTTGAGTTACCCTAAAATATATGTCATGGATATAATCCATAGTTTGTGTTGCCTATCCCTAATCTTAAATCTTAAAAATACCAATCATAAATTGTTAGACCCGAAACACATGATCTACGAGTGACCGTTTTCGTCGTGTGATCTTCTCAAGTCACACCTCCCGGATATGATCTTTTTCTAAATTGGGTGAACCTAGCTTAAATCTATCTTATATACTATATATTAAAGGAGTATCGTATGCCAAGCATCCTATAAATTCACGTTTTTGACATCTGTTACACAAGATAATTTATATTAATGAACACATCAAACCCTTCACGTACGTATAAGCATACATACATACGCATATGCCATAAACAAACACCACGTAACTATAGAATTAATTCGGCAAATCAATACGGTTACGGCATGTGCCGCATTATTTGCCGTAATGTCGTAATTAGTGATGCGCCGCGTACAGTACTGTTCATAGGAAGACATTCATCTGATTGGCTAAGTTTTATAGATCTATCCGTGATTTCCCGTGATAATTAGCCAATCATATTACATAATTTAATCGAACGAATTCATAATACAGACAAACTCTATACTACATACAAGCGAAACTTATATCTTATTCTTTATTGATTATCTTTTATTAATTATATTTATTACATATCGAGAAGAAATCATATTTTAATTATTACTGCCTTTGTTAGAGACGCTACTACCTTTAAAATATATTATCAATTAGACAATATCCTACTTAATAAATTTTCTAGTTATTACATCCGTCAAAGAAAAACTTTTAAGAAATTTCATTATTTATTTACATAAATTATTAAATAATCTTATTTTTAAGTTATTACAGCATTGCACCATTATTTTTCATTTATATATTATTAATTAATATTACACATTTTTATCTATACTATTGTAAAGTTATCCCTTAGATTGTAGGCTAACACAGGCAAATTTGCCTGCATTTTTGCATTTTTTTTAGCTCTGATCTACTTTTTTAAATTGTTAAAATATATAAATAAAATTTGGTATAATAATA
>CAJVQA010001349.1:0-26072 GCA_910591915.1 Cetraspora pellucida | reverse complement strand
AAGACTACTCTATTGCTAATAAATGCTATTTATAGTAATAAGAACTAATAGATATAATAGATATAATATATATAATATATATAATATATATAATATATATAATAGATTTCTGGCACAGTAATTGGCACAGTAATTGGCACAGTAATGCACAGTAATTGGCACAGTAATTGGCACAGTAATGCACAGTAATTGGCACAGTAATGCACAGTAATTGGCACAGTAATACACAGTAATTAGCATAGTAATGCACAGTAATTGGCACAATAATGCACAGTAATTGGTACAGTAATTAGCACAGTAATTGGCACAGTAATTGGCACAGTAATTGACACAGTAATTGGCACAGTAATTGGCACAGTAATTTGGGCCAATCAGATTTAAGTCATGTGTTTGATGAAATTGCTAATTTCACAAATCTTTGCCGATCTTAAGATCCAGTGATCAGAATCACATGATCTTGTGCTCTTTAGAATCGTCTCAGTGAACTGAATCCAATGGTGGTTGTTTCATCCAAATTGGTTCGGTACATCAAAAGTTATGATCAAAAATGTATAAAACTCTTAATGTCAACAATATGTACAAAAATCTTAATAAAGATTATTAACAAAATTACTAAAATTTAAAAAATATATGCAATAAATTCTGGATATATCAAACTGCATATTCTAAAGAGTTTTGTTCAGTATAGAATAGGTTTGTTATATAAATTATTTTTTCTATACTGAACAGTTTGGTATGCAGAGCTAACTAATAAAATCATGTGTAGAACCACAGAAGGTCAGTAAACCTTCAGAAGTTCTTAAGTAATTTTCCTCTGGTTAAGAATCTTTTGAAACCAGTATTATATACAAACAAATACATAGTTTGTTATATCAAAGTATGTGCACATAGTCCTGGACTGGTAAAGAAGAGTTCAGATGTGGTATATAAAAATTTACTATATAAGTACGGTATAACCAGCCCAAATTCTTATAAAAAATCGGCCCTGCCAGATCTGGTTCGTTATAACCTGAGTTCGGTATAAGCAGGTTAAGTATATCCAGAGTCGACTGTATATAATAATATTTTAAATAGTCATTATACTATAATGCCTTGATATATTATTATTATAAAAAATACAAAAAGTACTTGATTTTATATTAACTATTGTAAATAAACTTTATTAACTCTTGCTAATTTCATCCTAAGTGATATCACCTGGTTTTATAAAAACCAATTAGCTCACAGAATATTGTATAACCAAAACAAAGATTTTAATAACTTAAAATAGTGTTATTAAAAACTATTTTTTGACTTTTAAGCAAAAGTTTTCAACATTAAATTTTACATATACCTAAACCTTTTTATCCTAACCCAAGGTTAATCCTAATCCCCAACCTTAAATTATTTTATTTTAATAAAATTTTATAATATTGGGTGATATCACCTAGGGTGAAAATTATTTATAATCGATTTTATTTGCATATTTATTGAATAAAAAATTACAACTCAAATTAATATGTAAATCGTCGAGAAATAGCTAATAAAAAAATTGTACGTTCACCTTTTAACATTTTTTTTTAAAAAAATTTGTATGTATAAAAAAATGATGATTGTAACCTTATTAAAAATTTTGGTAATTTTTGGTATGGGTGTACGTACAGTACGTACACATGTTACATAGCCATTACACAGCTTTTAGGCTGTGCATTCAACGCCTATAAACATATTATCAAAATATTTTTTATCAAAAAAGATTATATTTCTTGATTCAGAAATTTCTAGTGACTTAATTGTTAGAAACGCCATCTGTGCGTACAGCTTAGAAAGACACGAGTTATAATAAAGTTCATAGTTGATTACCTGATACGTACATATAGAGATGGTAAAGTCCAGGACTCTATGACCTGCACTTGGGACCTAGTTCACAAAGAGTTCTAATTTAGGACTTATGGTCTATAGGTTTATACGTAGTAAGTCCTGTCTCATATAAGAATTGTTCCCTAAAAGCAATATAGCATTAATAGATTTTTTGATTGGTTAAGAATAAACCTTGACTAACCTAGATCGTAGGACTTTTTACATGGGGACTTGGTCTTAAAGTCAACACGGTTGGACCTAAAAAATCTTAGGACTAATTTCTACTTCCATGACTTGGTGTGTTTGATCCTTTTTTTTTATTTGGTCACGCAATTTTAAAGATTTTTATAACGATAAAAACACCGACAACTTAAGAACTGGTAGGTGTGTTTTATTATTATTATCTGAATAAATTTACTTTTTACTGTAAACAAGAATTTCATATTACATATCACCTTATACAACCTCGTCATACTTTACATGATTTACCTGGTTACTTAAGGATCAAATTTCGAAAAATAAACCAGTATATGTTTCATTTTCGTCAAGTTTTTAATGAGTGCCGCAAAGCTAAATCTTATAAAATTTATATGGTTTAGCTTTGCGACACTCTTATAGGGATTCTTTAATTTAAAGTTCAGACGACGTAATTGTCAGAGGTCAATTTTTGAATATTTTAAATATGTATTAAATAATAATTACAAGCAGTAAATAAGCAGAGAATAACATATACCCCAATATATAGATAGGTAAACAAAAAAAAAAAGTTAACCAATAACCAGTGAGAGAACAGAAACAAACCAAGACGTGACTTTTAAACTGATACTATGACAAGAAGCCCTCAAAACAAACAATATATCCACATGCGTTATCTATCATAATCTAAGTGAGGCTCGAACTCACTCTAGTAGAGTATGGGCTGAGAGTAAAATGCGATCGTAGTTTAAGTTGCTAACAACTGAAATATGACTTTAGATTAGCATAGTTGTGATGTATTTTATTTAGTTTTCCTATAAATGAAATATCAGCTTAAAAAAAAAATAAAGAATATATTTATAAATATTTAAGAACTGAGACTCATTTGTACAACACTGCGGACAAGTACATTTTTCTTTACACAAACTATGAAACCTTCAATTTTTGGAATAATTTTAATACTCTTTGTAGCATTCGTGTTTGTTATCGATGCATCAAATTTAAGAAAAAGAGCGAATAGTAGCAACAAATGTAAAATTAAAGTACTCACACCTGATGATGGAACTATTGTTCATCATGGAACTACTCAAAGAGCAACTTGGAAACCTTATTATTGTGAAGGTACTTTGAGTGGTAAGTCAAAACATTTCGCTCGGTTGAAATTATTTTGCGTTGGCGAAATATGTTGGACTTTAAAAAATACTATATATATATATATATATATATATTGAGTTAAATCAAAATTTCGTCCAGGAGGAATTATTTCTTATTGCGAAATATTTCAGATTTTTAGAATAATTTAGCCCGAACACTAGTAAAAAAAATTTTATTCTTTTTGTTTTAATTAAAAAATGATTAATTATTTGTAAATGTGAATAGTCGATACAATGATCAGAGTGATTATTATCGCCGGATCCAATAATACAGATACATGGATAAAAGTATTTGACGAATTAACCGTAAGTTCTTGATCCAATATTTTTAAATTAATCTAAAAATTAATGTACATCTTTTTATGACAATATATAATTTTATTTCTTTAGACATTTGGTGCTGAAGGAATACATTATACTGTTGATGAAAAATGGCCTTCCAATGATTTTGAATATGTTTTGTTTGCTTTCAGCGCCGAATCTGTAGACATTTTTGGAGAATCGGGAGTTTTTGTTATTGATGATAAAATAATGCAATGAAAATTAATACGAATAATGCTTTCATAAATTAAGTTGTGAAAAAAGAATATTTGAATAAATTTTATGAATTTGTTATAGTACGTACGAATTGTAAATAAATTAGATTTTTTTTTTTACCTAAACTAATTATTTATTTACGAGATTAATATAAATGCTCATTTAAATTTGCAAAGTTATAATATAAAAAGCTTTAAAATAAATATTAAACATATGTATATATGTATATGTATCGAGAAAAGTATATTGATACGTATATAATTTTCAATTAGAACAATCAGAACAGCTTAATAAAAACTTTGAGAATGAGTTTATACGTAGCCGACAAACTTTAAAAAAAATAAGACAATGTAAATGATAAATATTTTTATGATTAATGCATGTGCAGCAGCAAAGAAAAAATATCGATATTTGACCAATTGTTATTGATTGCTAAAAAGAAAATCCAACATATTACGACATATTACAGGAATCAATTAAGAAGTAAATTTTATACATAGAATAAAAATAATATTGATAACGATAAATAATTTATATTTATTTATTGAAATTGTAATAATGTAATAATCGCACTAGACATACTAGATATTTAAATTTGACGATTCTTATCGAAGAGGATCACAGAATATTGAAATAAAATATTTATTTAATGTACGTATGCAGTAATGTTATAGTATGCATTTGTAATAAGTATAATTGCATATATGCAAATAGAAATATATATTCGGTCATATTCGTGAACTTTAAATCATGAATCATTATTTCTACATGTACATATATATATGAATAAAGTTTTAAAACATTTTAACTATTTAGTTAGCTATATGCGGCAGTTTGTATTTCGTTTTTTTTCGAGGTTGGAATCGAATTTAATTTTTAAATTCGAATTTTTACAAGTCGAATTGAATTGATTCGAATAAATTCATATAAATTTGCATAAATTCGAATTTGCGAATATTATTGATTCGCATTATACAAGTCCCGCACTACAATCCAACTTCAATTATGTTAAGACGGCTTCCAAAAATGGTTACAAGTGGCTTCACGATGGGCATCATACGTTCGGGCAAGTAATTCTTTATATCTATCGGTATTCGAAGACCTATGTTAATCCTTTCATCTTCAATCATACGTTGATAATACCGTTCAATATCATCCGTTCTTTCAGTATTACCCATATCAGGTGATTTTTGATGTTGTTTTACGTATTTCTTCATTTATTGACTTTGAATTGTCATCAAGGCATTACATGACTATCGTCATATGTTGGGTCATCACAGCGAAATATGGTGAGTTACCAATGTCTCAATATTAAGGTATAGTTTTAAGTTTATCAATTTTATTGCTTTGATCAAACTATTGATTTATACTTGCTAGTAATTTTTGAAGACTGTAAAACTAGAAGTACCCTTATCGTTATGTCAAATTCTAGGCTGAAGATCACTTCTGATCCTATTTGGATTCAATAAAATTATAAAATCTTGTATAACAAAACAAATGCAAAAAATATAAGAAATTATAACAAAAACATTTATAATACAAAAATTTACTATCTAAGTAAAAATTTTCAAAATAAAATTTTACTTATAAAATATAATTCTTAATAAGTATCTGTTAGTTTTTTTATACTAAATTTCGTACAAATTAAAAAATTAATTTATAATAAACAAACAATATTTTTTTTTATTTTTTGTTTATGTTTAAAGATCATGCTTCATGGCAGTTATTTTATTAACATATATTGGGGTTAGTATTACAATTATTTTTACAGAGATAAGAATACAGCTAGTCATATATGTAACTTTTGATTGCCTATTTAAGTAGGTTGTTCTAGGGTTTTACACTAGATGTTGTACCTATGATCTACTAAAAAATTATCTATTTAAACCTTCTAATCATCTGCCCTATTAATTATTTAACTATCACAAACTTATTGTATATACTTAATTAGTATGCTGTCTGAGCAGTACAGTACCTTTTCTTTTTGAACTAATACTTAGATCATTACACATTTCAGAACATAATATCTACCTAGAGTTGGGTTTCACTAAAGTATTTTGTTATACATAAATTAAGTCAGTTTTTGCAGTACTTTTTTTTTATAAAGTAATTTTATTTTTTACTAATTTTACTTCTATTTTTATAATTCTTGAAATATCTAATAAAATTCAATTAATAGTCAATCTGGTTAAGTTATTAATTTTAGCATAATCATTATATATATCATGCAGTTTTACATATAATTTAAAATTTATATATTTTTGCACAAACTAAACACACTAATTATATTATATTATAAACATGTTTGACAAGTTTTCAAATAAAAAATTTAATAATATTGAGTGTATCATATTTACAATATTAAAATTATCTATAGAACAAGTATTATATAAGCAAATCAACTAAAGCATTATTTAGTTAATTTTTATCAGATGTTTTAAAAATTATGAAAATAGGTGTAAAATTTTTTTCCTTAAACAAACTTATAAAGCATAAATTAGGTCAGATTTTATATTACTTTTTTTTATAAAAGTAATTCTATTCTTTATCAATTCTATCTTTTTTTTTTATATAATCTGAGTTGGGTTTCACTAAAATATAAATTAGTTTAGGTTTCATATTACTTTTATTTTTATAAAAATAATTTTATTCTTTACTAATTCTATATTTTTTTATATATAATTCTAGCTGGCTTTACTAAAATATTACTTTTTTTTAATAAAAGAAATTTTATTCTTTACTAATAATTTTTTTTACATAATCTAAGCTAGTTATAATTAAATATTTTATATAATATTCTAATATTTGTTTTACAAAATATATTAAATATTGGTATATATATAAATCAATTATACTTGTTTGTAAAGTATACTAACAGTAAAATGTGCTGTTAATGAAATAAGCTTGTTAGTATAATAATTGTTTGTAAATTGATTGTTAATAAAATAAACTTATTAGTAAATTAAATTTGTCTATAAATTAAATATTAATAAAACAATTATCTGTAAAATAAATTTGTCAATAAATGAGTAATAATAAAATAAGATATCAGTAAATTGAGTATTAGTAAAGTAAATAAATCCCAGAATTGAACTAAAGAAAAAAAATATCAGACTAATCTAATATATTAATAAACTAATTATAGTCCTACTAGACTATTTCTAATAACAATGTGAAGTATACTAAAGCATTTCAGATATGTAATAAAATAGTACTGAAGTTTGAATAAACTCTACAATAACATAGCAGTTTAATGACTAGCCCTAATTATAAGTGTTAATTTTGCTATAACAATATTGAGTTAGCTATAAAAATAAGTACAAAAGGTTCTAAGAGACTTATTTCAAAGATAAAATAGTCTAAGGTTGAATTAATGATCTGGATATAACTTAGTAATATTAATACAAGTTGCAAATTCAGAAGATTTTAAATTGAATATCTAAGTAGAAATGTTAGATATGACAATTAGTAAAAAACTTTTAACTGAACTTCTTAAATAGATAATATAAAAAAGTTACATATTTAGCTAATTGTATATCCTTCTTGTAGTAGTTTCTTATAGAATATATTATCAAAAAAGTGGCAATAAAAGTTAAAAGACCAAAGAGGTTATCTTAAATATATATATATATATATATATATTGAATTTATTTTACTTTAACTGATTTTTAAAATTAAAAACATTATTAATATAACTAACTAATTTAATTATAAAAAAAATTTAGAAATTAGCATATACTTCTTTAGTATAAAAAAAAGACATCAAATTAGGTTTTAGTTGTATCTATATAAAAGTTTATAACAAATAGAACTAAGCTTAACTAACTAATATAAAATAAGATTTATAATATAGTATAAAATTACTAAAATTAGTATAACTTTCTTGAAATAACTAAAATTATTTTATAAATATTATTAAATAAGCTAAAAACATGCAATAAATAATAATATAGTTTTATTAGAATTAGAAAAATTTTCTAGATATAATTAGAATTATTTTGTTTGTAAATATTATAAGTTTTAATTTTTATTATAGAAGAAAACATGTTGTTAAAAGTAAATATAGCATCAAGTTACTGTATAATATTAAAACTTAGAGTATCTGCAAAAATAATAATAACAGATCTGGTTTGAAATATAGATTAGTCAAAAAACTAATAACAGTAATAGATCTGACTTAAAATACAGGTTTATTATAGATTTTAAACTATTATTAAAAAATTTTAGAAAAAACTATAACAGATATATCAAAGATAAAAGATTATAAAGATTAAATATAGAATGTAGCAACCTAGTAAAATTATTAGATTATCAACTCTCCAAATGATAGGTTGGATGTTCAAATTCTATTAATAGCAAAAATTTGAATAACCATCTATGTAATACTTATATTATAACAACTGTTATCAATAATTAGATTAGGATATCTGTAATAACAGTTATATCAGCATGATTAGCAGGTCATGAGACATCCATGTAACCTGTTACACAGAAGAATGCAAACCAGCATTGAGTAGTGCAAACTCTAAATAAGTCTTTGTAGTTATTTATGTAAATCTGTTAAAATTGAATAACAAGAAGTTCATTTGGAAAGATTCAAATAGAGAGGTAGTTAGATCTTTAATAGCTTTATTGTAAAAACTAGCTTAGATAAATAGATACCAAGATCATAGTATCTGGTCATAGTACCTAGTTATAGTATCTGAACAGGCAAGAACTTTTATGTTGAAAGTCTCAAAAGTACCACTAATTAGGCTGCTAGAATGCATTAAAGAAAAAGAATATTGGACTAATCTGATATATCGATAGATTAGTCATAATCTTATACAAACTATCTAGATTAAAAGTTTAGTTAAAAAACTAGACAAAAAGCAGAAATATACTAAAGTACTAAAATTATGCAATAAAGTAGATGCTGGAGTCTGTATAAACTTTACAAGAGCATAGCAGTTAAATGATATAACTCTAACTACAAGTATTGGTTCTGCTATAGCAATACCTAGATCAGCTATAAAAATGAATACAGAAGGCTTTGGAAAGTTTATCTCAAAAATAAAATAGTTCTAAGGTTAAGATGATGATATATATATTAGGTATGATTTAGTGAGATTAATACAGATTATAGGTTCAGAGGGTTTAAAGTAAAACACCTAAGCAGAGGTGTTAGATATGACAATTAGTAGAGAGTCTTCAGGTGGATTTCTTAAATAGGTAATATATAAAAGTTATACATATAGTCAATTGTATGCTCTCCTGTAGTAGTTTATTGAATCACATTGCCAAAAATCATTAATATAAGTCAAAGACCAAAGAGGTTATCTTAATATCAAAAAAAAAAATAAAGATTAGACATATCTAAATAAAACTAATTTAAAAGTAATATAGTAATAAAAAGATAAAAAATATGAAAAATAAAATATTATTAAATATAATTAGATTAGAAGATAAAAGAAACAAGACTAAATAGAGATATGACAACCTAGTAAAGTAATCAGGTTGTCAACTCTCTAAATAGTAAGTTGAGTGTTCAAATCTTATTAATGACAAAAATTTGAATAATCATCTATATAATATTTATATTATAATAACTATAACTAACAATTAGGTTAGGATACCTGTAATGGTAGTCATATTAGCATGACTAACAGGACATAGAGCATCTGTACAATGTTGGAGTTATACAGAGAAATGCAAGCTAACAATCAAATAGTACAAATACTAGATAAGTTCTTGTAACTATGTAAATCTGTTAAAATTAGGTAATAAAAAGTTCATTTGAAAAGACCTAACTAGAGAGGTAACTGGATCTTTAATAGTACTATTGTAAAGACTAGACTACTGAAATGAATACCAAGATCATAGTATCTGAACAAACAAACCTTTAGGTTAGAAAAAGCTTAAAGATACTACCAACCAGACTACTATACAGATTAAATAAATAAATAAAAGGTGAATAATAGGTAAATAACAGAAAAAAAATCTGCCATTATTCTATCCTATATCTGTCAAATAATGACAGCATAATAGTAGCATAATAGCAAAATAACAGTAAAATAATAAGAGGTTTATTGATATCAGTAATATAATAGTAACATAATAGCAAAATAATAGAACAGTTCTATTATTTTAATTTTAGTCTTTGTAACTAAAAGTAATTAATAGAACTGTTCTATTATTTTGTTATTATGTTACTATTATGTTACTTATATTAACAAACCTCCTGTTATTTTACTGTTATTCTGCTGTTATACTGCTATTATGCTGCCATTATTTAGAAGATATAGGGTAGAATAATGGCAGATTTTTTTCTATTATTTATCTATTATTTACTCTTTATTTATTCATTTAATCTGTACTAGAATGAACCAAAAGAAAAGAATATTAGCCTGATCCAATATACTAATAAACTGGTTATAATCCTATATAAACTATCTGAATTGAAAATCTGATAAAAAGGCAAGAGTATACTAAAGTACTAGGGATATACTATAAAGTAGATGCTAAGGTTTGTATGAACTCTACAAAGGCATAGCAATTTAATGGTTAGTCCTGATCACAAGTGTTAGTTCTGCTATAATAATATCAAATTAGCTGTAAAAATAGGTACAGAAAGCTTCAGGAGGTTTACCTTGAAGATAAAATAGTCCTAAGGTTAAGATGATGTTCTGGACATCTGAGTATAACTTAATAAAATTAACACAAGCTGCAGGTTCAAAAAATTTAAAGTGAAACACCCAAGCAAAGGTGTTAGGTACAGCAATGGGTAAGGAACCTTCAAACAGACTTCTTAAATAAATAATATAGAAAAGTTACTCATATAACCAATATATACTCTTCTGTAGTGATTTACTAAATCATATTATTAAAAAAATTATTAATAAAAATCAAAAAACCAAAGAGATCACCTTAATACCAAAAAAAAAAAAACTAGATAAAATATGTGAATAAAAAATATATAAATATAATTATAGAAGACAGTATCTTTAATATTAGAATATTATATTAAGTTCCAAAATATCTTTGTCTGTGTAGTAGTTTAATAGTATATCTTGACTACAAATAGTTATCAAAGTAACTGTATACAGGCATATAATAGATACAGACTAGGTGCTATATGAGTAGCTAAATAAAATCAATAAAATAAAATTAGAATAACTAATATAGTACTAGTAATAATTAATCTTATAAATATAACTACAAATTGTATTATATTAAATTTAGAACCTAATAAACCAACTAATAATGTTGTTAAACTTTTTTTTTTTTAAAAATCGATAAAACTTTTTTTTATCTTTTTTTTTAAAAAATAAAAGTTTACTCTTTAATTCTTTTATTAATTAGTTAATTATACATATATATAAGATATATAATAAAGAAATTATACTAGAAAAAATGAAGATAAAAATTACATACTCTTGACCTATTCTTTACTAAAATGGTCAGTAGACCTCTAGTCTTTAATAAGATAACAGAAAGAAGATTGTCTATAAATAATATAGTAGTATATCTTTTTATTCAATAAAGAATATGGGGTTTGGGATTTGTTCAGCAAGTATCAAAGCGATATGTATTTGATTTATTTTTTTTTAATAATTTTTTTTTTTTTGATGTAGCAGCATTAACTCTTCTTTTTAATTTCAGGTTTTCTTCAGTTGTTGTATATATACAACATATTGCGAGCACTAACTTCCACCGAAGAACTGATTTTCATCATGACAATAACGATAAGTATAACCATTACAGCATTATTAATTGAAAATTGAAAATATCCATTTATCTTAGCATTAGGTATTAAGAAATTAATTAAATTATACCTATCTGTTTCACGTGCTCGTTCGCACGATATTCTATTATCTGAATACTCGATTAGAATTAATAGCAACACTTTTGAATCTAACCGGATTACTTTTTACTTAGTCATCGTTTCGTTAACTTCCGTCAACTTAATATATTCAATTTCAAACTTTATGAAAATATATGCTATAGAAGTTGGTTATAAACATTTTTAATAGTGACTTATGATGTATGTTTTTTTTTTTTTTTTTATATAACGGCTTTTTATATTGCAACTTATTATAACAATTTGTTGTATAACAAAGTTGTTATATAATAATGCAATTATTGTCTGACAATATAAACAGTAATATAATGGTTGTATAATTGTATAGCGGCTAAAAAATAATTGCTTATAATCCTATAACATTTTATAATAATGGTTTTGTAATGACTATGTAAAGGCTATGTAACGGCTTTATAATAGTTGTATAATGATTTTGAATATTCAAAGTCATACTTAATACAAATTGATTTGAATATTTGATTCCAATCTTTTAATTTTTTCTTTGTTCCGCTGTAGAAAATAATGACATAATAAATCCTTGTTTATTATTATCAAGATTTTTTGTAAGATGATTATAAGATGCTGGATAATGTTGTTGAACACCTAAAATTATAAAATCAATTATTATACATCTTTATAGTAATAAAATTGAGGTAATAAATTGAGAAAATAAGTGCATTTGAAAAAAATTTCTTACCAATGAATGATTCATGAAATTTTATATAGACATCTACTTTATCTAATGGTGATTCAAACAAAACTTCTTCTTCCATCTCTTCTTCATGTTCATTTTCATCTTCATCAGGGTTATTCTTGGAGGCCTAAAACATATGAAATTATTTAATCAACACGTATAACAATCACAAAATTATAACTAATAAAAATTACCTCTTGTGCCAAAAACTCTAAATATTGTGTATCCTCATCAACTACATTTTCATCATCTAAATAGTTAAAATATTAATTACAACGTAATCATAAACAAACACCTATTAAATGAAATATAAGTAAATATTTCAAATTATTCTACTAACCATTACCAACACTGTCGTCTTCACCATATGCTTTATCGAGAGATTCAAGTTCATCTGAGTCATCACTATCGTCATCTTCATAACTTTTTTCGAGATTTTCTCGATCTAATAATAATAAGACTCATATAACTTTTATTTATTAAAAATGGGTAAAGTAAATTTAAATGTTTACTTACTTTCTTCGGCTTTAGGTAAAGATTTGAATACTGTTAGAATACCATCCAAAACTTGTGTCCATCCAGCTTGTAATGTAGGTGGTAATTGTTCAAAAGGTAATTCCAATAATGAACAAAGTGCTACAATAACAAGTTTTTTATCATGAACTCGTTTAAATTTTTCAATGTTTTCAAACCATATTGTAAAAAATGCTTGAGTAAGGCCACGTTCTTCAAGATTATGAAGTGTCATAGCAGGATTATAGTAAAGGCAATTGATTACCTAAAAATCATTACGTTAATCAAAATAAATAAATAAATAAATTAATTATATTATCTAATAATAATAATAATAATAATACCGAAATAACTTACAACTTCTATACAATAGATTTTGAATGGTAGTGTGGTAATACTTGGTGGGTCTGATAAGAAACGAAAAGCAAGACCAAGGAATGGGCCAATATACTAAAAGGTGAATAAAAACTAAATTATTTAATGATCAATCAAAATAAAATATCAAATAACGTAACCAATTAACAAACAAATAAATAAATAAATATAAATTAATAAAAATACCTGATCCATACATCCACGACAATTTAATAATACAGATTCAATCAATTTACAAGCACAAACACGTTCACTTTCATTAATACGATCACTATTCATAACCTAAAAGATACAAAAAAAGAATTATTTAAGTAAATATAATATAAAATAACAAAAGATTTACAATAATAACTATTAATCATACTGTTTCAATGATATCATATATTCTAGTGTGCAAATCAGCATTTTGCACAAATACATCGGTACCATAGGATATATAATTATCAAGAGAAGGAAGCATTTCTAAAGAAATGACAAAGTAATAAATATATATAATTTCTTTGAAATAAAATTAATGAATAAATTTTTTGAATTAAATCCATTTAATAATACCTTCAATATAATCAATTCCAGATATTGTTTCATTTCCTTTAAATGTTTTATATATTAAGTCAAATATTCCCCACATTGTAGGTGATATTTGTTTTGTGGAATACGTACAACTATCGATAATATCAAAGATATCATCGTATAAATCTAATGAATAGATATAATTTCGTGAAAAATTAAGTAAAAACAAATTTTTTATATTCATAAAAATAAAAATAAATTTCTCACCTGTAATTGTATTTTCTAACGTAAATGTAATAACAGGTAATAATACATTTTCTAATTGAGATAAAATTTCCGGTGTACTTTCCAAACTAAGAATTAAGGTAGTTATTGTTTTGAGAACACCAGCAGCTGCCAAAGTTTTTTCACCACAATCGTATGCAGGATCATAAATATCTTCACTTCCAGGAACTGCGGGAGCGTTCTGATAGTCTTGCATAATTCTTAAGAATGCATTTCGCTATATTATATCAACGTTTATATGAAATTAATTTTTCTATCAAATTTTTTTACTAAAAAATAAATAATATATATATTTCATACTAATTGTTCACATAATTGAATAGCGAAAGGGCTTAATTCCTTGGAAAAAACTTCAACAAAATCTTCCATTACATTAGCAAGTGTATCAGTATCAATTTGATTGGTTAGATCGAGAAGTTCTTTTTTTTTAAAAAAAAAAAACCGAAAATAATTATAAAAATAATAAATATAAAAATACGAGTAGTTTTTCATAAATTCATATAACTTTTTGAATTCTTATTGTGAAAAAAAAACAGGTAATAATTACGTTGCATAACCATTGGTATATTAGGAATTAGAGCAGCTTTTACTAAATAGACAATAAAGATTAAAATAAAATAAAATCATAATATGAATGAAATAATAAGAATAAATTATATTACCTGTTTCGTGTCGTATCATGCTTTGCAAAGCTAAACAAGCTTGAACTTTTACTGGTAATTCATCATCACGCATACAACTAGTAATTCCTTGAAATGCTATTCCTAGATTTGATTCTTGTTCAAAATCCAAACTATCAAATTTGATCATCATATCACATGCCTAATATTTTAAATATTAAAAAATTGTTAATTATTATTATTGTTAATTATTAATCGATATAATATTTATTTACCCTAGCTCTTAAAAATCCATAAGGACTTTGAAATTCAGGAAACACATGAGTAGTAAGAAAACCTTCCATAAGATGAGCAACACCAGATTTTTTACGCATAACCATATCACTAAGACAACCAATCATTTTCAAAGCACCATCTTTATGACGAGGATTTTTTGTATCAGCAGGAGAATCATGATAAGTAGCTAAAATATTATTAATAAAACCCATTATTCCCATAAAAGTATATTTTTTTCTAAGTTTTGCTAGGTCCATAAGGAGAGAAATAGCAGCAGCTGTATGAGAACTGAAATCTTCTAGAGGATCCATTTTTTTATGAATATAATCAACAGGATCTTCTGTCCATAATTGTTCATCTTCATCAGAAAAGCATAATTGAGGGAATAAATATTGAGACACTAATGTCTCGCTATATGGTTTAATAATTTGCCATGTAATTTTATGTGTAATTCTAATAAAAATAAGTAAAATATTTAATATAATATAAATATAAAAAATATATAAGAATTTTTTGATATAAATAGAATTGAGGATATACTAACGAATCTCTGAAGAATTCGGAAAAGTAAAAAAGGATTTTATTTGTTAACCATATTTCTTTCTTGATCCATTTTTCCGTTTTTCGTAAATAAGTATGTAATATTTGAGAACCAAAATGATGTATGAAATTTTCAGCAAAAGCGGCATATCTTGTAGAAGAAGAAACAAGTTGAGCAGGATTTCCATATCTTTGAAAAAGACGATTTAAATTTTGACAAGCCCATCTTTGAGCTCTAAACCAAATAAATTTTTGTCGATCTTCAAGGTCATTTGGAATAATTTCACCAGGTATATCTTTTTCAACTAGATGTTGAAAAAAGGAGACCCATGGAATAATAGAATTATTATCTTGAAGAGTTTGAGAAAGTTCAAACTTGAATAATTGGAACAAGAAGGATAAAATATGTTAATAAAATAAAGAACAAATAAACAAATAAAAATATATAACATAATTAATAATACTTGAGTAGCAGAACTATAAATTTTATTTATAATTCTCAACATTTCAGCAGCATCCAAGTTTATTTCACCAAGTAAATCCTGACCCATTTGTAAAATAATTGTAAAAGATCTTTGAATAATTTCATTCAAAGGACCTCTTTGATCAGAAGATTTCCATCTAAAAACAAATAAGCAAATAAATAAAAAAAGAAAATCTAAAAATTTTTTTTTCAAAAAAGATAGAAAATTTATATACTAACTGATAAGCTTTAACGACTTGTTGTAAGGCCAATAAGCCAATATAAGCAGTTCTAGGATCACCAGAAGTTAAAAGAGCATCAACTTGATTTAAATAATCAGGCCAATTATGAGGATAATCATTATCAAGAACTCTACTTAAAGGATCAAGTAGTTGGATTCTATATTGGATTTAAAGTTAAAATACTTTGTACGCTGAAAAATTAAAAGATATATAGGTAATTATTGACAAGAATCGTTGGAAATATTAAACTAACCTTACAGCATTAGGAACAGCCAATAAGATGTGTAATATATTTTTTTTGAATTCATCCCGATCTTGTTGATTAATAGAGACAAAATTTGCCGTTGATGGTTCATCTGAGACCCAGGATGAACGAATACGATTTTTAAGATATATTGCAACTAATTAAATTAAAAATAATAATAATGATGATAATAATGATAATAATTATAAATAAAAATAATTAATAATAAAAATGAGATGATTATAATTTAATTAGGGAAAATAAGCACTTACTAGCTTGCCTAGTTTCAACGCTAGATTCTTGTGAAGCCAAAATTTGAAGAAGAATAGGGATAAAACCAACTGATACCTCAACCTATTACCAATTAATACATTAAAAAAGACATGTTAACAATACCCTATTATCTATACCCTATTATCTTTATATTAACTCATACCCTACCCCGATGGTATTCACCAAATGACAATACCTGTTTTAGTTGGGCTTCTGCTTGCTTTTGCACATTTGGATCAGAATCATAAGTAGCATTAAATAGTTGGTACACATTATGAGAATCCATTTTATATAATTCCTAAATTATTCGAGGTTATTCGAGATTTTGCCGCTCGAAAGTTTTTTTTTTAAAAAAAAAAATTAAATATGTAAATTCGTACCACAAATGTAAATGATTATCGCAAAATCTATAAGCACGTGATCCAAAATTAGAGTTATAACGATAAGTGTTGTTACACTGAAGCATATAAACTATAAACCTTATTTCCTCCTTCGAAAAGAAAATGGTTTTAAGAGGGTGTGCCACGATAACAGTTAATATTTTGATTATTATTATTATTCTTTTATCCTTTTTTACGTTTCCCCAACCCGATATTTCAGAACAAGTACCAGCTCGTTTCACGGGGTATCCAACTTGGCATGGAAAACTTCAACGTATTTATAAAATATATATATTTTAACATGAATGAATGAATTAATCAAAAAAAAAAGCAATAAATTTTTTAATAAATAACAATTTTATATAATATAAATACATATATAATTATATATTTATAATTATATATTTATATATATATGTTTTTTTTAATAGATTTTTATTCAGAAGCATACGACACGGCAAATTGGTTCTTTATAATCACAAATGTTACAGCATCAATTTATACAATTATTTGGGTAACTAAAAAAGATTTACCCAAAAAGTTTATTACGTATATTTATCAAGAAAATGGAAGTAGAATACCAGCAAATTATTTTAATAATTTTATTGCATATTATATTAGTATGGCAGCAATTAGTGGAATAACTTTTTTCATTTTAGATTTTGGAAAATTATTTTCAACATTTTCCGTATTACATAATATTTTTGAAGTTGGAATATTATTATTATTAATTCAAGGAGGAAAAATTACAACCAATTATTTTTACGCGATTGTAGGAACATATTTATTCATAGTGATGTTATTAAATATTTCATTACCTTGGCCGTATGATGCAGTTTGGTTTAAAACACAAGGTAAAAAATCGAATGTTGTAAAATTGTATGTTGTAAAATTGAATATTGTAAACTGAATGTTGTAAGTGGGAATGGAATAATCTTAGGAAGAGAGTAAGAAAAGAAAAAAACAAAAGCACATAAATGCCGAAAATTTGAACCTACTTACAACATATATACATATATATATATATATATATATTTTAATAACAAACTAACATCAAGATATCGTTAATAAATTTCAGGATTATATTTAAGTTATGCAACGTGTATTATATTTACACGCATATACTTGGCTACGCGAGATTATGTCCGAGAACAGACAGCGGCTTTACTTCCTATGGCAGAAAATGAAGATCATTTACCGTCTGATGATGCGCCAAACATTTCACCAAAAGTTATTGAGCATCCAGAACAACTTTTATTATTGATCTTTGCATCATTTGTTCATATTATTGGAAATAGTTTCACGACATTGTTTTCGGGGGATGGACGAGCGTAAGTTATATATATGTATATAATGAACAAAAAAATTTTAAATTTTAAGCTAATTATTTACATCTTTTTTTTATTTACATTTTTGTATGATTTCATAGTTATATCGTTTATTCATTGTCATATAGTGTTGCATTTCCATGTTATGCACTTTATATTTATTTTGATACGCACTGCACCAGTGTTATACACTCTAAACGTATTTTAGTACCTGATACATCTGGAAGGAAAGTGATTTTAATTACACTTTGGACATTAATTCTTACTTTAATCACTATCAGATTGGCTTTTGTAATTGGATCATTTTAATTTGAATGGTAGATATAAAATTTTAAATCACGCTATATAGTTATTATTATTAAGTCACACTACGCTATATAGTTATTATTAAATCACGCTATGTAGTTATTATTAAATCACGCTATATAGCTATCAATTCACACTATATAGCTATTAATTCACTCACACTATATAGTTATTAATTCACGCTATATAGTTACGTTATATACCTACATAGTTAATAAATCATACTATATCGATATACAGTACGTAGTTAAGTAAATAATAAAAATAAATATATAGAATAAAAATTAATCCAATCACATAAATATTAACATCTATTCATTAATCGATTAAAATATGCAAGCCGGATTAAGCCGATAACATACCTATCATCAAATAACCTTTTATTAATGATGTTTCAAGGTTCTTGTTTCCTTCATTAAGCACATGATTAACATAATAGATAATGCAAAGCCATTCCTGCACGCTCATCTTCCAGGGTTTACATATTAATAATCATTTTTTTCAAAAGTTTAAGAAATAAGTAATAAGAAATGGCCTAGGCACAACTTAGTACACTTAGTAATACACTTAGTACAAATAGTACAAATAGTACAAATCATTTTGTATGTACAAACGACAAACTATATATTTTTTGTAACATATGAAGACATATAAAGAGGACAAAATAATAATAATATCGTCCCTTACATTATTTTGCAGGTAAATTGTTATGAGTAATCAAGTTATCAAAACCATAACAGTTAATTTTAAGCTACACTATGATAGTGGGACAGTGTAAGAGATAAATAAAGTACGTACGTAATAACTTTTTGTCTTATGTAGTACGTGAATATACTTTGTCAAATACATTAAGAATAATTATTTTATCCAAAAATGCATTACAGAACATAACATTACAGAAATAATTACAGAAATCATTACAGAAATAATTACAGAAATCATTCTAGAAATGTATTAAGATATTATGCTTATAATGATACACGCCAATATGAATTCGTACTACACACACGAACACGCATTTTTCGCGTCAAATGGATCTAATCGTTTACATAATTAAGTAAATTTATAAATTTGTATGGTTTACAGGTTTAGATAGGTTAACTTATTAAATTAATCGATTAATCATTGGTATTCCTTTTACGTATAACGATAAGATTTAATTTAATTCATAGTATAGATAATAGTATTATATTACTATAATATTTTGATTAACTAATAACTAACTAATAACGACAATTAATAAACATTAACAATTAATAAGAACGATAGCTAATAATAAAGATAGTAGCTTTTATAGTAAATTAATTCATCTTTATAGATTTTTATACAGTTTACTAAAGCATACATCAGTGGTATTCAAAAACTATTTAAATGATATTCAGATTACAAACTCTAATCTTTTTAAATGTATGTGATATTGAGCACCACTAGTGTACTTCACTGAAATATTTCATATTCGGACTAAAATATCGATATATAATGGTGGCACAATATATACAATTAATCGAATTTCAAGATGCAATAACATTAAAAATATATGCACATATATTAAATGCGATTTAGAGATTCAGAATTTAAAAGTTCAAAGTATAAGTTTAAGTCTAAGTATATACTAAGTAATAAATCTAAGATATGCTCAGTATATGTCTAAGTATATGTCTAAGTATAAATCTTTAGTACATATAAATTATTTCATCAGGGTTTGCATATTTAATTTGTAAATTTCCTATTGTGATCCAACGATTTAGGCACTTAATAACGATAACCACTAATACCAGAGAAGGTAAAAAAAAAATTATCGGTTAATAAACAAAAAAAATTCAAATATTATTGGTTCGTACTTCGCAGAGAAACGTATGTGGCAAATCAGGTGTGGATCCAATCGATCCAAATTATTAATAGAAGATCTAATATTCTGATACATCAAAATATTCCCAACAATGTAACTAATTGTTATGTAACTAATTGTTTATAGATCTGCATTACAATGCTTAATGCGTATAATTAACCGATCATTTACTAAATGGGTTTTAGGAAATTTTTTTCGTTTATTCATTTCTATTTAATATATAATTTACAGATTTAGGTTTAAAAAAAAATAATGAAAAAATTCACGAAATTTAAAAAAAAATAGATGGTCCCCGTATAGGTTATAGATCATCAAAAGTTTAAGTCCTTGTATTTTTAAGGTGGGTGCACGTGTGTAGACGTGCGCAAACGCATGTACGCTCGAAGAAGATAAATCTTTGATGATGTACACTTAACAGTCAATGAATTTATAATACATAGTTACCTAATTGTCATGGTTGACAAAATACGTTAGATCTGAGAATTTTTTATTATGTACTATTACGAATATGTTTAATATTCTCTTAACATTTATTTGTACGAACAGCAAACAAGCGAAAAAAAAAATAAACAATCAAACAAGCATAAATGGATAATTTAACGAGCATGTTACAGTTACGGCGCGATAAAAGGCGTATAGAAAATTATTTATCCACTTATGCATCGTATCCACTGATGCATCGTTATGTACTTTTTTTTTTTGGCTTGCAGGTATCACGACATAGTAAGTTATGCCGTACATCAGTGTTCAACCGTTATGATAGACATTCAAAGTAATTGACAGATACCATCATAACAAAATGTTAAATAACTTTATACGGTTGGTTCTTTGAAGCATCGTGTGGAATTTAAAAGCACTCCGTAAGAGCGGCTTTGAAACTTAGAACTGGTTCAAAGATGGCTTATAACCTCTACACATGATCACTTCTTATTTCATAATGAGGTACCTTTTTGGCGTACAGTTTATATTATATAGTTAACTCGTATAAATTTCGATTTTGGTCGGTTTTTTCGGTTTTATTGAAAAAAGTATTATTTTTATATTGTATACATATACGTGTCATGTGGAGAACAAATAAATTCCCACTAAATAATCGGAAAAATAATCAATATCATTATATATTGCTTTAATAAACTTGTATTTTATAATTTTTTTTTGCCTTTTTTTATTTCTTCACATTAAAACTTTATTTTTCTACGGATTTTCCACGGATCTTTTATTATCATCATTATTTTTTTTTTCATCTCTATCTATTATATAAAATTCGATCATGAAATCTCGAGAGGCACTACTAAACTTGGCAACTTTGGATATCATTATTCCAAATGGAATTCTAAATTTTACTGAAGAAAATATCGATAATATATTAAACAAAAAGTCTAGAGCTATAACATTTTATGGTATAAATCTATCATTCATTCCTATCATTTAACAATTTAAATTACTTTTTTAACAATATTAATTTTTCAAACTTTTCAAAAATATTTATAAATTTTTAAAAGATGAACTCCTCCGTTTTTATCTATCGATCAGTCTTTCTCATGATTCTGGTATATCTGATCTATTTACAGCAAAAGCATTTTTTCAACAATTAGAAATAAATGTTGAGGCATCTATGGTTGATGCGAGCAATTTATCTGTACCTGCTCCTGCTGCTCAATCTATATACCGTAATCCTCCGGGAAAATCGCGATCTAGTTCTGCTACTACTTCTCCCTCAATACCTGGAACTCCTATATGTTCTTCCGTTTATAAGAATTTAAACAAACCATCTGAAGGAACTATCATCTATTCAAATACTTATAACTTGAGTCTCGATGATCGAAATATGGTGGTTACAAAGCGTAAAGGTTGTTGGATTTGTGTTATTCCTTTAACTGCTCCTATAGGTTAGTATAAATACTTATGCTAACATGCTAATTATGCTAATTACGCTAATTACGCTAATTATACTACTTACGCTAATTATATGTTTATATTAATTTAGTCTTTGCTCAAACACGCGCTCACAGTCCGGCATTATCACTAAATGTATCAACTTCACTGTTACCTTTGATCGACGAAGTTTCAAAACAAGTAATAATATCTCCTCGATCGGAATTGTATGCTGCGCATCATTTCGGCAAGACGAATTTATTAGCTGGTCTAAATGATGGTTAGTTAATTAATTATTTATTTATTTATTTATTTATTTAACATTTTTATTATATATATATATATATATTTAAACTCTATTAATCTTATTAATCTTATTAATCTTTTTCTTGAAATTTTTTTTAAGATCCTGCATTTGAAAATTCTCCTGTAATATGTAAAATACAATCTGCGAATTTACCAGGAATATACAATGAACCAAAACGAAGTATATACCCGGCTGTACAACCCGTGAAACGTAATTGTCGAAAAATGTTGAATGTTAAAACCGCGTTAAACGTACAATTACGAACAACTAACGTGTCACCATCGGAAAATACCATATTGGTTTCCGTTGTATTGGCAAATAATAATGTCGAAAAAACTGGTTCGTTTATTGTGGATTCGATAAAAATGAATATTCCTCATGGCTTCGTAACAAAATACGAATGGACGCATAAAAATGAGGCTGTGGTATGTAATAATAATAATAATAATTATAATAATAGTAATAATATAATATCGATATAATAGTAATAATATAATATCGATATAATAGTAATAATATAATAATAATTATAGTAATAATAATATAATATCGATATAATATTAATATTAATATAAGGCTAATATTATTAATATTAATATCATTATTTCATTAATATTAATATTAATATTAATATAATACAAGATTAATATTAATATCGTTATTTTATTAATATTAATATCGTTATTTTATTAATATTAATATCATTATTTTCAATAATATTAATATCATTATTTTCAATAATATTAATATCATTATTGCATTAATATTAATACCAATATTAATACCAAGATTAATACTAAGATTAATACTAAGATTAATACTAAGATTAATCCTTTATTTTATAGAATGAATTCCCGATGACATTACATCCAGTTGATCAGGCCACATTTCTTTACTACGTCACAATACTCGAAAAACCTCCCTTACCTAAACCTGATCCACCACAGCATTGTCCTACTCCAAGTCCAAATTCTTGCGTATCGTCTCGTCGAAATTCCGTTGCGTCCATTTTTTCAAACACCTCATTCGAACCGCCACTTCCTTCCGATGAAGATCAACAACGTCCTCTTTCCGTAATAATAAAAGGCTCTCCCATATTCGAGGGTGAGAAATTACCATGTATAGAATCTGAATGGAACTGCTTACTAGATTTATCTAGTTTATTAAACCATGTTGATTCATTATCTCCTAATAAATTAAATCGATCAAATCAACGAACATTATCATTAACTTCGAAATTTAGAAGTCCTTCATCTGCTTCTTCTTTATCTTCAAGAAGTTCTTTGTATTTGCCAACGGGCATTAATACTCCTACCGTTACAAGGAGTTTCTATTCAGCTATGATGAATGGTTATATAAATAAACAAATAAGTATTATACAAGATAATGATTCCTTATACAGTATTAATGGTATACTTTCGGGTGGAAGAACTCCAATGTTACAGAATTCTACTGCTTCAAATATTGAAAATAGTGTCGTTATGTCTTTTTTTGGTTCGTCATCTTTATCTCTTCATTTCTAATTCTATTCCTATTCATTTCTAATTCTATTCCTATTCATTTCTAATTCTATTCCTATTCATTTCTAATTCTATTCCTATTCATTCCTATTCATTTCTAATTCGTATTTTTTCTTTTAGTAAATACAAACATAGTCGTTGGTCAGGTCTTTACAATACAAGTTCATGTTGTAAACAAGTCATCCCATGTTCAAAACTTGGCAATAATGGTTCCTAATAAAAAGAGACCTAATGAATCGTATGATATCGTTTATATTTATATATATATATTGTTCATTATTCTTTTCCTTCCTTAATCTTTTTTTTTTAATCTATCTTAATTTTATTTTATTAGTATTAGTGCATTCAGAATATTATCGCCAGTATCAATATCATCATCGTCAAAATCATCAAAGTCATCAAGTATTGGTCACACCGATATTATAATACATGGTAATCCGCCAAGTCAGATAGAACCTTTTATGGAAGAAACAGGTATGATGTATATACTGTAATTTTTTTCTAAAATTAATTCAAATAACTAATTCATCAAATGTTTTATCATTTAAACTTTAATATAGAATTCCTAAAAAAATACTTTGATGTTGAAACACCTGAAGCAGATATAGTTTGTCTAGAAAATAATGTTCGAGTAGGGTAAGTTTATTTTTTTTAAATAATAATGAATGTAAATAAATAACAATAATTAATGTAAATAATAATAATTAATTTAATTAATATCTTTTTATAAAATTTAGTCCTTTAAATCCTTCGTCCTCAGAATATGTAACATTACATTTTATAGCAGTAAAAGAATCTCTAAATGTAATAGAACTGATACAAGTGGTAAATACTGATACAGGGTTCATAACTAATCTAAGAAACGTTTTGGAAATACTAGTTTCAAAATCTTTACCACCTAAAAACGATAATAAATTTTCCGATGTGATAATGAAGAAACAAGTAATAATTGCTGAGTAGAAACTACTTGATAATTTTAACCAAAACGAATAATTATTTATAAATATCGATTGTTAAAAAAAAAAAAAAAAAAAAAAAGCTATCGTTATATATATATATATATGTAATTTTTTTTTTTTTATTCGTAAACATTTCGTAATTCATTGTTTTCTTTTTTTTTTGTTTTTGTTTTGTTTTTTTTTTTTTTTTTTTTTAAAGAGATCAATGTCAAAAAAAAATATGCTTGTAATAATTAGAATTGGCAGATCGGATATATGAAAATTATTAGCTAAATAATTAGTTGGCAAAATTATATCGATAAGAATTTTAATCGTTATTATTAAAGATGAATTGGAAAAAAAAATATGTATATTATAAATTTTATAAAAAAAAAAAAAAACTAAATCACTTTAATGTTATGCTTTCGGTAGTTGATTAATAATTAAGAAATTTAATAATCATTCGTTAATTTTTAAAGATCTTAGCGTTCACCAACTTTAAAGATTTTACTAAAAAAATTTGCAGCTAAATTAAAGTTAAATTTTGCTATCAAGTTAGATTAAAATAGTTTCAATAATACCAAAATTCGTAAGGAATTCTTTTTGTTAATGCACAGAAGGCAGTTTAATAGTAAAATGTTGAGTCATGAACGATTTTTTGGTTTGTTTTGAATTTTTTTGTGTTATACTTGATCTTAAATCTGATTGGTTGGAGAAATAGTACATTACACAGCAGGGATGATGTTCAAGACCTTTTTGGCCAACGTTCAAATGTCCAAAGCTCATCTAAAGCTTTAAATAATTAAGGGGTAAATCGTGGTTAAAGGGTATAAAAATAGCGAATCTATAGTAAAAATTACCGGAAGTTGATTTGGTTTTTCTATAAGGTTGAAATGCAGCTAGCTTACAATGAAAAGTTTTTTCATGCCAAGTAAACCTTTCTTGAGTTTCTAACAAAGATTATATAAC
>CAJVQA010001348.1:0-26072 GCA_910591915.1 Cetraspora pellucida | reverse complement strand
TTTTCTTTGTAAAAACTTCAATTGAATTTCAATAAAGTTAAAGGCATGGCCTCACCACTAATATTTAAAAAAAAAAAAAAAAATTACTAAGCAGCTCAAAACAGTCATTTTAATATATAATTTGCTATAAACAAATTAAAACACACCAAGTTACAACCAAAAAGATAAAAATTAAAACCTGTTTTTACAGGTTTTTCATTGGCATTTTAGAAAAAACTATTGAGTTGTCCTAAAAATTTCATTTTTCTAACACTGATTAAATTTTTCTAAATATCCAATTAGCTTTACAAATACATTATACTTCACAGATTGCTCTTAAATAGTCTGGAAGTCTGGATAATTAAGATATTTTTCTTAAAATTAGCATTATACAAATAATTTGTACTATTTAAATATTACAAACATTATTCTTAAAGATAGTTACACATAATGCCAAGCATTAATACTATAAAACCTGACTCTTTTGATCTCGATAATTATATTTTCAAACATAGAAACAGTTCTGATACTATTATTTATAATAGCAACATTTGCACCCTTAAAGTCCTACTTATTAATTTTAATTCTAAAACATGTGACCTTTAAAACAATTTTTATTTCTTTATAAAATCTACTGAACCTGTCATTACTACCTATTTCTGTAAAAAATATTAAACTACTTTACTTTACAACATATTACTATTTTAGCATATTTTCAACCAATTTCTAAAAAGATTTTTAATGCATTTAATTCTATGGAATAGACTTCAATATGAAACTTTTTAAATCTCTAAAAAGTTTCTCAAGATCCAAATTCTATCCAAAACATGAAATTACTCACTCAGTTCCTATCTTCTATAGTGATATTAGGAAAATCTCTACAAACTCTGTTCTTTTCAAACCATTCTCTCATTATACATATACAAGTATTATATACAAAATCAAGAATATACTATGTATTATTCTTAAAGATAATAAACACTCACTTGATTCATAAGCTCTAACTTTTATAACTGGTGAAGGAAGCTTCCTTGTTCATACACAATGCATTTATATCTCAAACTTAAATACTCAACTTCCTTAATACTCATGAACTAGAAATAACATAATTTATATTATAAAATTAAATGCTGACTATTATTAGCAGAAAATAAATATATATTTTTAAGAAATTTTTCCAAAAAAAACCAAAACTACAAATGAATCTAAGGATAATAATCAAACTAAAAATAACAAAATACAAAAAACCTAAAATAATAATAATTTAAAGCAAAAAAATAAATAAAAAGAAAATAAAAAAGAAACTATACAAAAACATGATACAACAAATGACTTTGACTAGTTCTTGAATTATCCTATTACTTCTGAAATGCAACAATATAGCAAATTAAGCACTGCTTTAGCCTTAAAAGTTTTTTTATTCCTAAAATCATACTTTTTAAATTTTAATCTTGAACAAAAAATCTCTATTGATTTAACTGATTCAAAACCTAGCAATAGACCCTCTGCTAAATACTCATTTAATTATATACTTAACAAATAGCTAATAGCAAACCTAAGTTTCTAACTAACTTTATTCTTGAAACTAACTCTAAGTTCAATCAATCAAATCCTATTCATTTTAAAGTTTTAGTTGAATCTCTTAAAGCTTAGTTGCAAAATTTATAACAGTACTTTTTATTCAATTGGACTATATAAATATTTTTCAATTACATTATTCTATTTTACTATATTTAACAAATAACAGAAAAAAAGTTGTCATTAACATGGTTCGTCTACACTTATATCTAAATTATATTTACAAAACTATCAACTTTAAAAAATTTATGAAAAACTTGACATCAAACCTCTACACTTTACTTTAAATTATGATATAGATTATATTGCAGATAACTTATTATTTGATATCCAAAATGACAATAGATTTAATATTAAAATTATATTATACATTTCTGCTAAAAAATTTGAAGATGACTTCAAAATTCCTTTACTTAAACCTCATACCCAAACCTATAAAATCTGGTTTTAAAAATTTTTTGATAAATACAAATTCAATTTAAAAAAATTGATCAACAAAAAATAAGCAACTACATCAAAATATTAATATCTTAAAAGCTTGTTGAAGACTGTAAGAAACTTATATCAGAAACTTATTCTCTTCCAAATACCTTATCTTTACTTCAAGAATGCTCTAAAGTTACCTTCAAAGCAGTACTTCATCACTTTCATAAATGTTATAGCAAATTATGCAACTTATTTCCAAATAACACAGAACACAAGCTTAAAAATATTTTTCAATTTTATTTCTCTCAATTATTCAAATCACATACAGTACTAGAATTTAATTCAAAAAAATGTGAATACCTTTCTTTAAAAACCAAATTATTCTAACTTGATCAACAACTAGCAGCAACCATCTCAAAACCAACATCTATAATTGAATTAAGAAAATTAGCTACATCTACTAAGAAAAGCTTCATATCACTTAAAAATGTTAATAGTGAAGCAGCCTAAACAACATACTATTTTTATTAATATTTAAAAAAATATCTACAAATAGTAGCTGAAAATGATGAAATTTAAGAGTTATCAAAAGATAAAGCACTTGAAAAAATTATTGACTCTACTACTAATACAAATATTCTAGCTTGCATAATCACCTACTATGAAATTTAATCCTAATTCAACATTTCTCTTAAACAAACTAGAATCAACTATGACAAAACTTACTATCCAGAAGCAGAAAATTTTATAATAAAACATCTTAACATCTCTATTCCTACTTAATACAATGAGATGCTCTTTATGCAAAATCAAAACTAACCTGAAGCTGAAAAGAAAATTAAACTCTATCCACTACTCAGAATAATAATCCTGACAACTCTACTTCTCAAAAAAAAACCAGTTAACAATCCTACACAAGACCAAGAAACTGCTTTTCAATAAGTTCTTTTATAGAAAACATTAAAGCAACTGCTATTTCTAAGATTATAATGCTTTCTACTATTAGTGGGCCATTCTTAAAAGAGAATGAAGACAGTAGGTGGGCAGTAAAGCCTATTGCAGGAAAGGACCAGGACTATAATGACCAGACTCAATATACAGGGCAAGTTATAATATCCTCTATAGCTGTGCAAGCCAAGCTTAAAATTATAAGCAATTTTGTAGAAGCATTACAAATACTATCTCTACTTTCAATGCTTTAACCCTTACAGAGATAAACAAATGCTACAACAAATTTATAAAATATCACAAATTATCTCAAATACTGAAACCAGTTATACATGACAATTTTATTTAATACTTACATAACAATTTTTTTTCTAGTTCAATAAAAATATCTATAAACTCTAACAAACAGAAACAAATGTCTACTTAAATGCTATAGATCAAATATTACCAAATTATATTACAATAGATCCTTCTCTTTATAAAACATATGGCCACTACCTTTACTATCTATTCTCAACTAAAAAATACTTGATACAAACTCTGCCTCCTTCTTCAAATCTGATCAATTACCTAATCCAAATACTTTTATACCACTTTAACTATCTTATTCTTAGCTTTATTTAAACATACTTTTTTTCTAATTAAAATTAATTTAATAAATATTAATAAACTCTCATAAGCTAATAAAAAACTTGCCTTAACTGAATTCTTACAAGAAAAAAAATTCAAAATTTTTGGACTTTCTAAAACACATCTATTATTTAAAGAAAACAAATTCTTAAGCAATTAAATCCAAAACTATGTTGTTTCTGAATCTCATTTACAAATCCTCATCAAGCTGAAGTTGGAATTTTTGTTCACCAAAAAATCTTTAAATATATTGCCAAGTCTTATAATTTCAATGAACATATAATTGGTCTTAATTTTCACTTTAAAAATATGTTAATCAGGCTTATTCAAATATACTTTTCAACTTATAAGAAAAAACAAATTTGTAAAGAAGTTCAAGATTATTTAATTTTTCTTATTCAAAATAATAAATACAAATTAATTATTATAAGAGACCTAAACAGTGTTCCAAATCAAAAATTGACAGATTGTCTTCAAAAAAATTATTAATTCCTAAAACTTAAATTATTTAATACCTAATCAGCTTTTAATTTAAAGATATCTTATGAGTTTTTTATCCAAATATTTATAATTTTACTTTTAGTCATAACAATATATAAAGTTAAATTGATCAAATTTGGACTAATTTATTTATTACTAATATTGATTATACAGAAATCCTCACAATTGACATAATCAAATCAGATTACTACATTATAATCCTAGAAATCTCTATTATAATTAATAAATCTAAACCTTATAAACAACACAAACACAAAGTCTTTCTTTGAAAAAAATTCACTAAAGAAAATCTTGAAAACTATACTAATCAAACAACCAAAAATCTTCAACACTTAGGTTCTAAAATTCTATCAATTGTAAATCAAAATCAACTTAATACTATGTAGAATAAAATTCACAAAGGATTAATTAAAGCTTCAACTAAACATATTCCTTTTAAAAAAATTAAAACAATTAAAGAAATCAAAGACTCATCTTTATCAAACCACTCTATACTTTATTTCTGTTATAAAAAAATACAATTTCTTAAAAATTATATAAATTAAATTAACTTTAATATACTACATACCAAATATCCAACTAAATACCTAACTGCTCTTTTCAAATACTTTTACCCTTCTCAGTTTAAGTTAAAAAAGAATTTCAACTTGTTAAAACTGCACTTAATTATCAATATTAATAATTTATATATGATGAAATTAAAGAAAAAATAGAAGATCAAAACAAATTATTTAAAGAAATACCTAAACTTTTTTATAAAAAAATACTTAAAAAATACAACAATATTCATATTGATAGATTACTTCTTAACAACAATCTTCTTACAGAATATAAGGAAATACTTAATGCAATTAAACATC
This sequence comes from Cetraspora pellucida, assembly GCA_910591915.1. Taxonomy (NCBI): domain Eukaryota; kingdom Fungi; phylum Glomeromycota; class Glomeromycetes; order Diversisporales; family Gigasporaceae; genus Cetraspora; species Cetraspora pellucida. The sequence continues at coordinate 21,150 of CAJVQA010001348.1, read as the reverse complement.
ATTTCATTAAATATTTTAAAACCAATCTTCTTAAAATTATTTTATCATCATACAAATACTTTTCACTTTATAAACCACATCTTGAATTTGAAATCTATTATCAAAACCTCACTTATAATATATCTGAACAAGAATGGCAGAATCTAATTCCTGATCTATCTAATTAAAAAGCAGCAAAACTACTTGAAACCTGCTATAAACATATAAAATTTGCTAGACTCAAAGCACAAAACATCTTTTGACTCTTTTTAAACAAATGCTTTCAACTGCAGAAAATTCTCTCAGACTCAAAATCTCTAATATCTTTTTAATTCCTAAAAAATCAAACTGAAACTATACACTAAATCAAGTTTAACCAATCTCAATAATAGATTCTTTCAAAAAAGTTTTTACTAAAATATTCACAAACTAACTAAATAATATTATTTTAAGTCACTGTTTCTTATCAAATTTAAACTTTGCAGCTACCAAAAACTTTTTGACTCACCTTTCTATACAAATCTTATATAATACAATTAAATATTACAAAATTAATAATAAAAAAGCCTAAATTCTCTTCCAAGATATGTCTAAGACTTTTGATAAAATTAACAAATTAAGGCTTTAGGACACATGCAAAAGAATAGAAATCTCCTTAACAGAAATTAACCTTATTACCAAACTACATTTTTAATACTTTGATAAAGTTATTACTGCTCATGGTCTTATTTCTTCAATACCAATCAACTTTGGTATTGAACAAGGTGAAACCTATTTATCTTTACTATAGAAAATTTATTATAACACTATACTCTCTTTTATTTATATAAAATACAAAAACCATTTACTCAAAATTTCATGCCAATCTCCTATTAATATTATAACAAATACAATATCCTTTCCAATAATAATTTTACTATTGGTCTTTATGAATAATACTATCTGATATTGTGAAAATGCAAATATAATACAAAACATTATAAATTATACTTTTACTTTATATAAACTTAATAATATAGAAATCAATGCTTTCAAATCTAATCTTCTTCATATTAAATACAAATTCTTATCAAACTTAACTTCTTCTCTTATAATAAGCAATCAGCTTATTCTTTCTAGAAAACCTCAAGATGTAATATACTATTTTAGTATTTTTTATGATAGTAAAGGTTCTTTTACACCAACTCTTAATCAAATTCAAAATAATATTGAAAACTTTCTTATTCTTATTCAAAACAAAAAAGTAACACCCTCACAAATTTCAGTACTCTTTAATCTAATTTTACAACCTTCTTTAGAATATTTGCTTTAAATTACTCCAATTTATACAAATATACAATCTAAAATTACCTATTTATTTACTATTTATACTAAAAAAATACTATCACTAGCCAAAAATACTAACAATATAATGCTTACCAATCTATTTACTTTTAATCCACTATCCTTTAATAATATTATTTAAAAAGTTAGTATAACTAATACTGAACGTATTTTTAACACACTACTATTTCTCATAACATTAGTATATATTAAATTAAAGGCTAACTAAAATATAGTCTCCTCAACTCTTAACTAATATCTTAATTAACTACTATTGTAAAACACAAAACTATACTTTACTCTTTCACCTTTTTCAACTTGCTCTAAATAATATTTTTCCTATAATTAATTTACAAATCTCTCTTTATTCTTCATTAATACCAAAAAACTCTTATATTGTTTATGATATCCTTTCTTTTAACCCACCTATTACTATTATTAATAGTCTTAGAAACAACAAAATTATCTTTTTAGAACAAATTACAACTGCAGATAACAAAAATATTCTTCTATGAAAAAAATATATTTACATACAAGTAAATTAATTAAAGGTCATTAACCACATTGTTTATCCAAATTCTACAACTAAACTAATCTAATTCTATCAATCTAACTTGGCCTACTCTAAATTTACTTTCTACAAATTTCTTTCTTAATACAACAAATTAATATCAGCACACTTATTTTTAAACTCCTTCTTCTTTTATCAACTTTATTATACAAATATCAAATATTTTATATTTCTCATCATATTACTTTTCAAGAACTTTCTTTCTTCAAAATCTCTCTATCTACCTTAGGTTTCTTACAGCTTCTTTCAACTTCTTATCATCCTATACCAAACTACTATTCTTTTTATTTACCTTATAATCTAACTAACAAATCAAATAACAAATAATCATTCAAATTGATTTTAGAGAAATTTTAGCTTTAATTAATATATATAATTCTACTTTCTCTTAATTACCTTCTTCATTACAACTATAAATAATTTTATCATTCTACGATGCTTAACTTATCCAACAACTCATTCATTTATTAATATATCAAAAACAATTAACTGATCTTAACTACCTTATTTTTCAACTTAATACAAATAAACTACATTTTTATACTAATAGATCAATCAATAATCTTTAAACTTCAGATATAAAATCTGGTATAGAATGAATTTGTAAATACAACATATCAATAAAATTCAATGCAGCTATACAATCTTATTCTGACTTAACTCATACTGAACTTGAAGCAGTTTTTTATCTTTGATTTAAAGCTTTATCTAATACTTCTTTAAATATCTATATTAATAACACAATTGCCATTAAAAATCTCGAACAATCTATAATTTTCAAACCTATACAAACTAAAAACTAGAATATCATCCATTATATCAATTATTTTAAACATCTTAAAAACATCACTACTACTTTTTATAAAGTCAAATCACATTCTACAGACTTATTTCACAACTAAGCAAATTCACTTGCTAAACAAGGAACCTTAAAATCTGTTATTAAACTTAATATTTCAAAATTTAATACTCCAAATTACTTCTTCTAAAACAATCTTATAATTTCCTTTAAAGTACATACCTTTATTAAAAACATTATAACTATTCAAAAAATTGCCAAATGGTTAAATTTAAAATTTTTTCAAAATATTACCAACATTAAATAGTCTCTTCTATTCAAAATTATCTCTTTTCTTGAAGATAACTCACAAAAATACTTCTTTTGCATTAAAATTCTTACTAATAACTTACCAACTATGCAAAACTATATTATTCGCTATTCTTACCTTTATACTACACCTTATTGTTTCTGTTGCACAAATATTAAAGATACTCTTAACTTGTTTTCATGCCCTAGTAATACTACAAATATTCTACAATCATTTAAAAACATTATATATAACACTATTCAATCACTCCAAATTACTAACACAACTTCAACAACTCTATTAAATATTCTTTTAAATTTTACACTTCATTTCTCAAATTTTCAATACAAATGTATTTTATATACTATTACTAGAACTTATTCTACTACTATATACAAGAATATCAAAACATTTGTTAATAAACAAATAGATAGTTTTTTTATTTTACCTTTTAAACAAACTACTTAACTAATATTACCAAGATCATTGGTCTATCTGTAATATATATTAATACTAATAGAAAAACTCTCGCAACATCACATTAAAATTCAAACATATCAAAATCAGGTTACCAACTCTACCCAATTCTCTAAACAATACTAAAACTCTTTCTAAATTTGTAAATACCAAACACTTAATTACAAAATGGCTCTTACAAGAATACTCTCTAACAACTTGTATAATTTAATGTTTAGACAATCACTCAAAAGTTTTCTTCAACCTATCTTAGCTAGAACCTATCCTAGCTAGAACCTAATTTGAAATAATTAGCTATAGTATAATATAGGAAATAGAAGGTGTAATGTTACATTAGGTGCATAATTATAACACAAATATAGTTTAGAAATCTTTAAATTTATAACTTATGTTTCTATATATAATAAAGTTTCTACTTGAGCATTATTTAATAAAAAAAAAAAAAAAAAAAAAAAAAAAAAATCTCTTACAATTTTTTCAAAAATATGAGAAAACTTTTTCTTCTTTTTTAGAAGACCAGATCTTTTAGGGCATTCCAAACCTGTAAATCACTATTACTAATTAAGATTAATAATTATTTTACACAAATCTATCTTTGTTTTATCTATTTTTAAACAAAACTTAATATTACCAATTTCATCTTAACAAATTTATACAAATTTTGTTTTATGTTGATCATGACAATTATTTAGATATTATGCCAAGTGTTATCTTAAATATCACACTCTTCTATTTGTCACATCTCTAATTTATCATATCTTTTATTTGTCATACCTCTTATTTGTTACACTTTAACACCAAAAATAACTCAGAAAATACCTATTTTAACTGACTCTCAAGAACCAGATTTCTATAACATAAACTACTACTATTCTAAATTCAAAGTCTGTTATAGAGTTGGACTTTAAGAAACCAAACCTCAAGCTTTAAGAATTCTTTCATCAGCAGCTAAACCAGACTATTGTGATGATAAAAAACAACAACATTACTTCAAAGTTCTATTATAACTTACAATTGCAACCTGTCTTTGTGACAAATTTCATACAAGCTTCACTTCTTGATACTATAAAATTACTTATTCAACTACAATTAGTTAACTTTTAAATTCAACTCAAACTCAAATCAAAAATACTATCTTTTCACAAAGTTTTAAAAAAACAGAAAAACTACCAGCCTCATCATTTTTTAAATCAACTAATCAAATACAACTCTCTTTATCCTCAACAGCATGTGTTCTTTTTCCAAACTTTTAAACAGATCCAACTTCTACTGCTATAATTGCATACTTACAATACTACCATATTTGTTTTCTTTGCAAACTTAAAAATATTCAATATATCTTTACTGACAATCAACAAAATCATGCTTCAGATTATACAACAGCATGCATCTTTAAAGACTTTCTAATTTATCATACTTATATACTATATATCCTAAATCTCAAACTCAAAATTAAACTGACTAAATTAATAACTCTACTTAGCTCTAACTAAAAGAAAGACATTATCTTTTATAAACTTAGCATTATGTCTGCAAAAGACAAAATCCAACTATACAAATCTATTTTTTAAAGAAAACCAAATTTTTAACACTTTACTAAAGAATAAAAACAAAAACAAACATCTAGATATACTTCTAATAACTTTGATTGGTTTAAAGAAGTTTCAATTACTGAAGAAATGAAACATCATACTAAACTTGACAACAAACTAGCTTTACAAATACTTGAATTTATTAAACTATATCTTATTAATGTATATCTAAAAAAAATTATTAAATAAGCAACTGAAAATAAACTATCATTCAAATTTAATTATATGCATCTAATTAAAATCTTAGCTAGTCAACAGTCTAAATTTTTTACAAATTTTATTTATAAAAATAACCCTTCTATAAACCAATCTTTTGTCATTTCTTTTAAACTTATTTATTCTACTTTTATTGCACTACTTAAAGAATTTACTATTACACTTTTTACTTACCTAAATTATCTAAAAATTTTTACTTCATATAACTTGATTTCACCTTATACTATTTAAAATAGAATGCAAATTGTACTAAACTTAGCATGCTTACATCTTATTCTTCATAACAAATATAAAACTATCAATACAAAAAAATTCTATAAAAATCTTAAACTCTATTCAATATACTTTAAACTTTATTATTATATTAGTGATAACAGCATTAACCAACCTTTTTTTTAAAATTCAAAATGATAATAAATTCAATATTAACATATCTTTTAACATTTTGAAACAACAATTCCTTTAAACATTCCAAATTCTATCTTTTAAAGATCATTTAACACAATTCAAAACATGATTTGATATTTTTTTTGACATTTATAAATAACAATTTATCCAAATTAATAAACAAAAAACATTTAACTTTATTAAATATCAAATCACTCTTAAACTTTCTGACACTTGCAAAGCCCTTTTATCTCAACAAATTACTATTACTTCTATTAATTCACTATATGAATGCTCACAATTCTGTTTTAAAGCAGCACTCTACTATATTTATATATGTACTATAGAAAACTGTACTATATTACCTGATTATATTGAACACAATATCAATAATCTGTTAGCTAAATTTTTTAAAGAATTCTTCAAATACTATTCTGCACCTACAAACTCTAATTCAAACTCAAGTACTAAAACTAAATAGTTATATTCAATACTAAATACTGCAATATTTAAATATAATAATGATTTTTTAGCAACTTTTCAAAAACCAACACCAATTATTTAATTTCAACAACTTACAGCCAAAACTAAATTAGATTTCTTTGAAATTAACAAACTTAACAAATCAGACCATCATGATGTTATTTATGAAATTTATTATTTTTACAGTTATTTAATGCATACTTCAAAGTAGCTGCTATAAACAATCAAATAGATAACCTTCATTTTCATTAAGTAATTGATAACATCATATCAAAACCAATAGATATCCACTTCTTAGCTAGAGTAATTACCTATTTCTATATACTTAAATCTCTTGACAAAATATTCATGTCTTATATCAGAAAAGCTTATAAAGAATAATTTTACTCAGAAGTAGAAAAAACACTATTCTCCAAATTTAAAATCCAGTTCAAAGCTCTAAAATTAATACAAATTTCTTTAAACCTAAATCTAACAAAACCATTATAGAAAATACATTAAAAACATTTTCTATAACACAATCTATAGAAACTAATAAAACAATATCTAACCCTTTAACAAATCCTAATAATGATGTTATAATATCTGACTCTAATACAAATCAGAAAATTATTGATACTAATTAACCTAATACAAATACCAATTCTATTCCAAATAAAAAATCTATTTATTTACTATTTACAACATATTATAATTCTTTTTAATAACTCTTCTGTAGAATTTCTGAGTAACTCTACAAAAAGAAATCTTGTCAAATCATTATCAACATCTTTAGACACCTATAATTTGAATATTCGTTACAACAAATACCTATCATACTACAACCTCTTTCTTTTAAAAAAACTTAAACTAAACAATTTTTCTATTTTCATCTTGACAATTATGTCTAATATTTAAAAAAATATGCCATGATCTCACTAACCAAAGATAAAAAAGAAGCACACATCTACTTATTATATAATACAAAACTTCTGCCAAATTATATACTTTCTTTATTATAAGATACATATAATATACCACTTAAGTTATATACAGATTTCATACCAATCTCAATACTAATAACTAAAAAAAACAAACAACTCTAACTTACTTAATTCTACAATTAAACACATCTCTCTTATTGTTAAAATAGGTTTCTTAAACATTAACAGTTTATTATAATTAAAAAAAAAACTGTTACTTACTAAAATGCACAATGTTCAAGCTTTTGACATTCTAGACCTCTCAGAAACACATTTCTCTATTCAAGAACTAAATACTTTAAAACACAAAACCTCAACTACTCTAGTTTCTGGAATTCATTTTAAGAATTACACCAAGTTGAAGTAGGAATCCTTATTTACAAAAACATATTCAAATATATTGCATGCTTTCATAACTACAAAGGTCATATTGTTGGCCTTGACTAATATTTCAAAAACACTTCTATTAGAATTCTTTAAATCTATATTCTAACTCAAAAAAAGAAACAATTGTGAAATGAAATCTTTGAACATGCAATATTACTAACTTAAAACTTATTTTACAAAATTATAATTATAAGTAACTTTAATGAATTTTCAATCCTCATATAGACAGATTTATACCAAAAAAATCATCTATTCTAGAACATCAACTTATTAAATTCCTTTCTAGTTTTTAATTTAAAGACATCTATCAACTATTCTTTTCTAATAACACTAATTACATCTTTCAAAGATCCAATATTCAAAGTAAAATTAATCAAATCTAAACTAATCTATCAATTACAAATATTAAATACACTAATATACTTCAAAATTATTTAATAGAATCTGATCATAATCTTATTATCTTAGAAATTTCCATCATAATTAATAAACTAAAACTTCACAAATAATAAAAAAAAAAGATCTTCCTCTGGAAAAACTACATTAAAATTTCTTTTGAAAATTATATTACTCAAACAATATAAAACTTTTAATAATTGCTTATTAAACTTTCTACAATCTCTAATTAAAACCAACTCAACAAGATCTGGAGCCAAATTCACAAAAGCCTAATTAAAACTACCTCTAAGCATATTCAATTTAAAAAAGTAAACACTATCAAAAGCATTAAAGAAATAATCTTTTAAATATCCTCAACTCTATTATTATTATAAAGAAATTCTTTTCTTAAAAATTATACTAATTCATCTAATTTTAACATATTACTTTAAAACTACTTGTCTAAATACTCTGATAATACAATTCAAAACCTATTACCTACTAAAACAATACCTCCTATAGCCTTTATAGATGACACTGTTTGGCATAGAAAAAGTTTTGAATCTCTTCAAAATATTCTTAATGATACTCAAAAACTTTACAATTTAAATAATATTGAAATTAATCCAACCAAATCTAATATTTTAAATATTTCTCAAAACAAAAACAAACTAAACCTTACTATACCAAATTTTTATTACAATAATCAAATAATACCTTTACATAAGCCTTATGAAACTATATGTTATTTTGGTATCTACTTTGATAGAAATAGCTCAACTAAACCAACATATGAAATGCTTCAAAAACAAAATCGAAAACTTTCTTGCTCTAATTAAATTTAAAAAACTTACATCTAACTAAATCTTTATTTTCTTTAATATAATACTACAACTATCTTTAGAATATTTCTTACAAATCTTGTCAATTTCAAAAACACAACAATAAAAACTCTCACATCTACTTTCTATTACTACAAAAAAATGCTTCATCTTACAAAAAATACATCTAATATTCTTCTTACTAATTTATTATCATTTAGACTTCCAACTCTTCAACATCTAACTCAAAAAATAGCAATATCTACAATGCAATATACCTTTCATACTATTTTTCTTTTCAAACATATTGGCATAGCTAGAATTAAAAATTGGCTAACTAAAATATGGCAACCCTTCTTTCTTCCAAATACTGCTTCTAAGTTTTTATTAAATACAAAAAACTTTACATTTATCTTTTAACTTTCATTTTTAAATAACTTCAATATTTTTCTTTCACTTAATAACTCACTAAACTCACTGCCAGTTAATATTCCTACTTTTACAAAAACAAAATATGATATTATTCTATCTAATAATTCTTATTCACTAATTAACAGTCTTCAAAATAATAAAATACTCTTTATTGAACAACTTATAACAGCTGATAATTTATATATTTTTCTATAAAACAATATATATATGTACAAAAATCTACTCATAGATCTATTCCATCTTGGTTTACTAAACTTTTCAATCTTATTCAAAGCAATACAATTTTTCAAACATGGTCACATCTTAACTTACCAAATATTAATACTTTTATCAATTCTTTTGACACAATTACTCCTTATTACTTATTATCATTAAATAAATGGTTGATTGTTTTTAATAACTCTCAAATTCTCTTTATATAAAATTCACTTAACTTTTTTTATTTATAACATTTCTCCTAGTTTAATATTCCTAATTTCTACTAACTTACCTATACCAATATTTCAAACTTCTATTAATATTTCTTATATTAAATCATTAAAAAAGAATAATAACTATTTAGTCTATATTAACAATTAAGAAATTTATATATTTATTAACATTTAACAACATATAACATCAACTTCGATATTACCTCAACTACCAACTATTTACATTCCTGACACAGAAATTCAAATAATTCAAAAAAACATATCTTTCTCTCATTACCAAAACCAACTCACTAATCTATTCCTATTAAGTAAAAACCTTTCAAATAATTCTCATTTCTATACAGATGCTTCAATTATTAATGTACAAACACCACATCCAAAAAATTGTTATTAAATAGATCTCTGAACACAATACCCAAATCAAATTTAACTGTGCAATATCTTCATATCCTGACTTAATCTGAGCAAAACTTAAAGCAATTGTCTATTTTCTACTCATTCTTCTAATAAACTCACAAAGTAAACATCTAATTATTTTCTTTCTTACACAAATTTTTACATATTAAAAACTAAGATATATTATTTATTATCCACTATTTTATTCAAATAAAATCTCTTGAAATCTTCTTTTACAAAGTTAAATTCCACTCTAATAATTCTTTTTATAATCAAGCTGGTCTCTTAGCTATACAATGTACCTCTAAACACATAATTAAATTCAACTTTACAACATTATTTTCTGATTATTTTATATGACATGATTATACAATATCTACTAAAACCCAACTATTTCTACAAAATACAATTGTTATACAATCTCTTCTCTCTTGGTCACAACTTAAATTCTTCCAAAATCCATTCTCTATTAAATGGTCAACAAATTTAACATTATTAATTCTTTAAATAATAATCAAAAATTCTATACTTTTCATTTTAAAATTATTAATAACAACCTACCTACTATGCAAAACTTTAATTTACAATATTCACTCTTATATACTACTTCTAATTGTGTCTACTGTCAAATTCTCAAAGATATATCACATCTCTTTATATGCTTTAAACAAAAATATAATCTTCAACAAATCCTTTGAACTTTAATTTTAAATATTACTCAACAATTAAATATCTCTTCTGAACTTTCAGATAAAATCTATATTATCTTGTTACAATAAACAAATACTCTACTACACTCTTATTTTCTTAATCTTATCGAAGGCCTCTTTTTTATATCTCATTACAATAATGTTAAAATATTACTATCAAATGCTACTCTAAATTGGTTTCATCAATATATATGGCTACTATGTAACATTCTTTAACAACAATAGAAAAATGTTCACAATATAACTAAAAAATCCAAACATTTAAAAATATATTCTTTAACTCTATCTTCTCAACCTAATTTCAATACCACCAATACATCTATTATAAATCCAACTATATCTATTAAAAACTGGTTAATTCTAGGCTATATACTTACTAATTGTATTTATTAAATGCCAAGACTATCACCTTAAGTTTCTTTCAACCTTTCTATGCTTAAAATTAATTTGAAATAATTAATAATAGTATTATATAGAAATGGAAGTGTAATGTCACATTGGGTATCTTAAATAAGTAGCACAAATGTAGTTTAGAAATCTTTAATGTAATTACTTCTATTACCTAATAAAGTTTCTACTTTGGCATAACAAAAAAAAAAATATATATATATATTTTATCTAAAGCAAATCTTAATTTATTTGCTAGTTTACTACATGAATTTATTTATAAAATTTAAAACTATTCTTATTTAACTAAATACTATTTGATAAAAAAAAAAAAAACTCTTTCTGCAAATTCATTGCACAAAAATCAACTAAAAAATTTGTTTGTCAAAAAATACTTATAACTATTTATTTTACTAAACAAGCTGCCTTGGGCTCTTAAATAAAGTTGTTCAGCTCAGTATTTTTTTTATATATATTGTAAAAATATTAAGCTTCTATATTTCAAACTCATTGAGAAAACTATACTAACAGCCTTTGGTCTTTAGTTTATAACTTTTAGCTATTTTGCAGTTTTTACTGCCTTAACCTATTCTATACTCTTAAGTAAAGTTGTAGTACATATTTACTTGATCAAACAAGCTTTAAATAAAGATTTTTAACTCAATATTGACCAAATTACAATTAAATTTAATATTTACTCTCTTATAAAACTTTTTTTTTCTATCTTTTGTCTCTACCCCATTCCTTTTTTCCCTTACACATTTTTTGTATAACTATATAATCATTTCCTAATCTATACTTTATTAATTTATACTAATATTTTATAATCCATCTATTAATAAAAACCCATTCACACAATCAATTATTACCATATTCAGCCTTTACTATTATTATACAGTAATTTGTATTGCAAATCCTATCTGTGTTCAGTATCCAAATCATTTTAGTGACCCTATTATCCTGATTACACCCTAGTGTCATCTCTGTAACATTTTTAAACTATAACCCTTGCACCCATCTGCAACTCTTGTAAAACTTATTATTTATAATTATATTCTATTTAGAAAATATTTCTAAGTCAATTTAAGAAAAAAACTCCAAATTTTTAAGAAAATTTATACTAAACTTGTTATTATTTAACAATGCTTAGTCTAATTCAGCAAGAACCAGATATAGCAGACCTTGATTACTTCTATTAAAACTTCTCTAATAGTTTTGAATTTGGCCTCTACAAAGAAGAAAACAATAACAAGGCTCATCCAATTTCTTCCAAAGTCTAACCTACTAGCTGTTTAACAAAAAACCTTAGATCAAATAAGATTACTCATTTCTTCTAAGCTCCTACTTCTATTTCTGTAATTACTTGTCTCTATGGCAAATATCACATCAAATTTATCTCAATTTCAAACACCAATTATATTCAAGCTACTAAATTTACAACTACTCACATCAATAGTAACTTAAAAAAAATTAACAGAACTACTCAGCAACTTATGACTAATCTCTCTTCCTCTACTGATAGTGTTCCACCATCTCCCACACAGACGTGTATTACAATACTTGCCCAAAATGCTTTCTTTCAATTGGTTATAACAAGAGAAATGTGATATGTCTCTAAAAACAACGAAGTCTATTACCTTACTTACATCAAACTTCAACTTTTTCTAATCTTATTGATTTTTTGTTTTTCTATAACTATTAATACTAATTCTACTTCTAACCAAGCTCTTGTTACTAGTAATCTTAATATTTCTAATCCAAATTCTAACAATTCTAACAATACTAACCAACTTGAAGATACTTCTAACAAACCTCTTTCCTAGTCTTATTCTAGCATTCTTAAACCAAAATTCAACCCCATATATGACTGGATTGCAAATTTTTCTATAACTGAAGAAATACAATTTAATAAAAAACTTTAAACAATATTCTTTCTTTAACTCTTCTCATTCCTTAAAAAATTTCTTTATGATTTTTATTCTGACAAAGAAATTAAGCCAGCTACTGCTACTCAACCTGTACTTAAAGCTTCATTCTACTATATTATTCATATCATGGCTGGGCAATGGCCTGAATTTTTAACTAATTTTATCTATAACAGCAATTCTAATATTGACAAAAGTGCTACTATTCCTTTTGATCTTCTTAAATCTATTCTCAAAAACCTAATTCTTAAATTTACAACCATCCTATTCACTAAACTTAATTACCTTGAAATCTTCATCTTGCCAGTTACTATTTCCCCATATACAGCTCACAATCACTTTCAACTCTGTCTTAATCTCACATGTCTTTACCTTTTTCTATCCAATAACTATCAATCTATTGATTATCAAAAATTTGCTGAAGACCTTTAGTTTAGACCTAAAAGATTTAAAATTAAATCTTTTATACAAACTACTGACCTTAAATAAAAATATCTTACTATTTAGTCAGATGTCAGATTTAAAATTAACTCTTCTTCAATATTCCCAAAACTCTTTTTCTTAAAAGATTTTGTATTTCTTTACTAAAAAATTCTTTTGATCACTTTAATTTCTGATTTGATATCTATTACCCTCCTTATAGCAAACAATTTTCTTCTAATATTGATAAAAAAAAAGTTCACACCTCTCTAAGAATCCAATTCCTTTCTAAAACTTATATTTTTAAAAAACCCAACTTACTTCAAGAATGACATAAAGAAGCATCTCATATTGCTAACTTTTACTGTCTTACTTATAACTACAAAGACTGTCAAGATCTTAATAATAAAAAATTTCATAACAGCACCAAGCTATTCAATAATATCCTAACTAAATCCTGCCAAACATTTCCTCTTCAGGATGATAAAACTTGGATTCATCCAACTCTCAACTCTACATTATTTCACAAAAACAAAGAACATGCTGCTTCACTTGACCAACCTATCCTTACTAAAGCTTTAAACAAGCTAGCTGATCAAGCTAAAAACTTTGTTTGTGAACAAAACAAAATAAAAATCAATTCTAAATGCTATAACTATTATTTCTACTGCTATCTCTCTCTCTATTACCAAACAACTGCTGAAAATCACAACATACAGTCTCTGTCCAAGGAGGAGGTTATTAATTTACTTACAAAAAACATTATTTATACTAATTCCTTGCTCAAATCATTACATACTTTGATATTATCAAAAACCAAAAGCCAACATATCTACAAATTGTAAAATATTTTAATAACATTGCCTATCCAGCAACTGAAAAATTTTTATCAAAGAAATTCAACCTTGACTTTCAACCTGTCTTCATCTTAGACTCACTCTTTTTACAATCTCCTTTTTAAGTTCTTTGTCTTCTACAACCAACATTAAAGCAGTCACCACCTTACTAAAAGACACATCCATTGTAGTTAGTAAGGAAAATGAGATATGTAGACAGGTAGATAAGTCTATTTATGTGAAAGGCCAGAATAATAACAGTCAGACCCAATATACAGGGCAGACTATAGTACCTTGCATAGCTGTGAGAGCTGGCATATAGTGATTGACCCTGTAGAAGCCAATTTTGAAAGATTATTTACAACATCTTTAATCCCCTATGATCTTTATACATGCTTCAACAAATTCTTTCTTTATTATAATCTACTACTCCTTCTCTATGTTAAACTATTCAAACTTTAATTAAATATATTAAAAAATATAATAACAATAAAACAGTATCCTGTATTACATTTTCTGTTAACTCATCTTATAATAAAACCTATATATATCTTTTTAATAACACTCTTTTATTAGATCAAGTTGTAATTACTCTATATCTTTTTCCTATATTCTATAATCTTCCTCTTAGATCTAATCCTTTTAATGTTACTTCTATCCTATCTGATTTATTTTTTGATAACCATTCTTCAACTTTTAACTGTAACTCTCCCTTAACTTCATCAAATTCAACTCTTTATTATCTTAACCTAACTATTGATACACATAATGTTAGAGGCTTTAATGATTCTACTAAAAGAGAAGCATAACAGGATTATTGCCTTAATCATGATATATCTATTGCAAACATTATAGAAACAAAAATTTCTGACAAATCTAGTCGCTTTTTTTGCAATAATAATTTTTTTACTTACTACTGGTCTAACTTCTTTACCTTTATGAAAAGCATTAATATTATAATTCACAATTATCTTAAACCTCATGTTCACAGTATTTACACTCATCTTGAAGGTGCTATAGTACTTGATATTTTCTTTTAAAATAATATCAAGCTTCACATTATTTCAGTATATCTGTTATCAACTGATACTTTTATTCACAACCAAACCCAAAACAAAGTAATTAACTGGATCCAACAAGCTTCTCAACTTTATATCTATTCTATTATTCTTGGTGACTTTAATATATAGGATAATATTTATAGCTTCTCTTCTAAATACAAACTTATTAACTTTCTTAATAATTCTAATATGTATGATATTGAAGCTCACTTTAACAACAAATACTCTACCTGGTCTAATAATACTAGCAGTAGTCATATCGACTACATCTGGACTAACCAATTTAATATACAATTCTTTCTTTCTTATAGTCTTGATAATAGCCAAACTTCTACCTCTAGTGATCATTTAATTTTTTCTTCTATCTGAACATTTCCATATGCTTATAGCAAACCCTTACATAAACATATTGGCATTAAATGTCATATTTTCAACTACAAAGCCATGTTTACAGAGAACTGGGAATCCTTTGCAGATACCTTATCTCAATAACTTCTATTACACAAAACTCCTATCAACAATGAAACTTATGAGAGTATTGAAACTACTTGGCACAAAATTTAATGCTCTATTATTTACTCTGCTACTTATACTATTTCAAACAAAGTTTCTCGCAAACACAGCTACAATCATCAATACTCATCTTATAGTATCCTATTACACCTATCTCTCAAAAAACTTAATCACATTATTAAACTTATTAAAAAACTTATTCAACATTTCAATACCTTCTATATCAATCAAAACATCTTTTTAATCAACAACAGTCACAATGTGACCTTCAATTACTTATCTCTACTAATTTAACCTTTATTCAAACTTGGCTCCAACATGCTCACTTGATCTGGAAACAACTCTTTTATACTTGTCATCTTGAAAGCTCTCTTTTACTTCAACAACAAATTAACCAAGCTATTGACAAAAGATATGTTAACCTTACAACACATTCTATTTGGGCTATTAACAGCATTTTTAATCATTACCACCAACCTGTCTACTTCACTAATATAAAACTTCCTCAAGAGCTTATTACTGACCTACAAATCATTAAACAACATATTTGATCTCACTTTTAAAATTGGACAAACACAAACCTATTAATCAAATTTCTTTTAATAATTTTTGGTAACAATACTATCTTCTACTCCTTCACATTAATCTAACTTGGTGTCATTCTCTTAATTCTCCTATTACTAATAATGAATTTCTAAGAACTCTCTTTCAACTACCTAATAACAAAGTCTGTGGTCCTATAGGCATTAGTTATGAAATACTCAAACATATTAGCTCTCAATGCACTTCTGCTATTATTGCTTTCTTTAACCATTGCCTTCTTAAAAACAGAATTTCCAAGCAATAGAAACATAGTTGCATTTATCCTATTCCTAAACAAAACAACTTTAATGGTGACCTTAATCTTACTCGACCTATTAGTCTTGTTGAACATATTTGCAAGCTCTATACCAAAATTTTTATCAATTAACTTAGCTCTGTATTTTCAACCCATTCAATTCTCTCACCTTTTAATTATGTTGCTCTCCCCAATAACAGTACTTTAATTCCTATCCATATCCTTAATAATCTTATTAAAGATGCTTCTTGTAGTCATAAGAACATTTGGTTACTTTCACAAGATATAAGTAAAGCTTATAACTCTGTCAACTTTACTCTCTTTAAACATGCACTCTCTCATCTTTTACTTCCTTCATCAACTATTAACATTCTCTCTGACCTTCTCACTAATCATCACAATCAAGTCATAACTAATCTTGACTTAACTTTACTTTATTCAGTTCACAATGGTATCGACCAAGGTGAAACTATTACTTCTTTGTTATGGCATATTGACTATGATCCACTTATATCCTATATATATCAAACACTTCTGATTACAAATTACAATCCTCCTGAACTACTAACTTCAAACTTCAAACATCTAACTTATTACAAAAAAAATGCTTTGTTTTGGCTTACATGGATGATACTTTTTGGATTGTCTCATCACAATCTGAACTATCACACATGTTATTTATAGTTGAATCCTTTTATGCTATAGCCAATATTCAAGTTAACTTTTCAAAATCCATTCTGGTTACCAACAATTTTCTATCTCATTATACAACTATTTCTTAATAATCATCTTCTTCCTCTACACTTTTCTAAAATACTTTTTAAATTTTTAGGTTGTTGCTTTACTTTGAACAATAAACAATCTAAACAAACAAAACTACTTATCTCTGAATCTTCTCAACTCATTCAAATCACTAAAACCAAACATATTACTGACTTACATGCTTGCTATATTATTAATACAGTAATCATTCCTATTCTTGAATACTGACTTCAAAATATTGTAATCAATCAATCAACTTGTAACAAAATTTTTAGTTAGCATATTGGTCTTGTTAAACTTAAAGCCAAACTTTGTTACACAATATCTTCTAGTATCCTTTTACATCCAAAATTTACAACATTAAACACATTTGGGATATTCAACTACAACATCATATTTCTAACCTCCTTAAATAACTTAATAACTCTGACCTATTAGGCACATCTACTCATATTCGAATTCAACAATTACAAAATAATCTTTAGTCTCCAATTAGCATTTTCTCTCATCCTAACTCAATTATTAATAGTTCTAACTAGCTAACCACAAACTTTAAAATTATACAACTTATTAAACATATTGGTTAGACATTCTCAATCAATTCAACTTATAACATTTCTTACACTTTACATGATAGAACTATCTCTTTGGAATCTCTTCTCTCTTCTAATTCTAAATACTCTGTTTTCAAAAAACAACTTAGATACTACAAACTTCTCTTTCTTGATCAACTTATCACTTATAATAATTTATATTTATTACATTGGTATTATATTTCTCTCAGACTAAACAAACTCCCTAAAGGTGTTATATCTTAATTATTTACTACTTTTGAGAATATTACTACAAGTAATTCTTATCAATGTTTATTATATGATTATTTTAACCTAACCTCAATCAAACTACTTTTCTTATACTACTGGCTACTTTAACTCTAATACCAAGTCCTGGTTACTTATTGTTCTCAATAATCAAATCATTGTTGATAAGGCCAGGAGCATAATAGCCCTACAGGCCTTACTCTTATCACTCACTGGCACTGTTCATTTTAGTCTCAGTTTATTAACCCATATTTTACTTCTCTTTCTACTACTACCATATGCTCTGGATGCCATCTTAATTTCAATACAATTACTAACAAATGCATCATCATTATTTCTACAAATTTTGTTACTAAATTACTTTGCTATATTAATTCTGACAAAACTCTCAACCTACATGCCAACTTTCTTGATATTGCATACTCTGTAGCTATTTGACATCTTGTACATATTCCACCTCCTTCTTTATTAACAATCAATCTACAACAATTATCTTGCATCTTTCAATCATGCCAACTTACTGACAGTTTACAGTCTATTGCTAATTCTAACTATAATCTAACTACTATATTATTTTATATTGATGGTTTTGTTATTGAGCTTAGTACTTCTCAATGCTCTATGAACATAGGCTGGGTCCAAGTTGATAACTCTACAACTACTCATTCATTTTAGATACAAGTTAAACTTTGGTCATGCTTTTTCAAAACTGAAATTCTTGCTATCCTTTTAGCAATTATTACTGCTCCTAAAAACTGTTCTGTTCACATCTTTACTGACTCACAATCTGTAATCTCCAAATATTACAGTATCTGCTTATCAGCTTCTAAACTTTCTTATACTCATACACCATACTTTTCTATTTGGCAAACTCTTATTAACTTTATTAACTCATACAATATTCAGCTCACTTTTTATAAAGTTACTGCATACCAAGATAATCCATTCAATAATCTTGTTGATCAGCTTACTCATAGTCATCAAATATTACCATTCTTAACATTTCTAAGTAACAACCCTTATAACTCTGCATATATTTCATTTATTGCCCAATTTCCTATTAAGATTCCCATTCGACACTCTATTCATACTATCTGTCAAGCTTATATTATAACATTTTAAATATCCCAACATCGTTTTCAACAATGGTCTACTATTGCATCTAATATTAACTGAAAAGCTACTTGGCTTTACATTAATAACAATCAAAAAGTCTCTAACTTTGCTTATAGTTTTCATTCCTTCATTCTAAAAACCTTTTATATTAAAATTCTCTTGGATGAACTATCTGTTCCTCATACCTTTCACAAACATAACTCTTCTTACTCTTCTCTCTGCCACCAATGCAACCAAACTAGTTCCTCACTACACTGGACTCTTTGTTCTTCTATTCAAACAATTTATCATCTAATCTCTAATTTTCTTAACTGCATCTTAAATGCTACTGCTCTTGACATGTCTGCTAATTCTGTTTCTAATCTATATTAAGAAATTCTTATATTTAACAGTTTTAAATTACACAACTTTTTTCATATACTATCTCTTATTTCTACTTTATCTGACTTAATTCCTATTGACCTTGTTTCTACTATTCATAATACTTTTATTCCTTATCATATAGCTATCTCTCTTTTTATTAAATTTCTTTTTCATTTAAACCAACAAATATATAAACAATTATAGATTCTATATTGTATTTCACGTTTAGCACAGTCCTCAATTTCAACTCACAATTCTCTTTCTAGTCTACCATTATCTTTTACTTCAATACCACAAATTATTACTAAAATTGATCTTTGACTATCCAATAGATTAAATATCTTACCCCTCTTTCATATATTATTACTAACACCCAAATCTAGATAAGCTTTGGCCACTCTTGTAGGTTTAGGTTACAGATTATATGTCTAAGTCTTTATTCTTTATATGTAATTTAAAAGCAAGCTTTTTTTTGTAAAAACTTCAATTGAATTTTAATAAAGTTAAAGGCATGGCCTCATCATTAATATTAAAAAAAAAAATCTAAATACTATTTTAAGCAAACTTTTTCTATCTCAATCTTATTCTTAATACCTTATATTTAAAATCTTAATTAAAACAATTTATATTTACTAAAATAGTCTTACAAACTATTATTCAAATATTTTTTAATATTAATAATCAAATCTATATAACTAAATATAAAAATCTTATTATATTGATTTCTCTAACTAGAAAAATAATAATATTACAACTCTTCAAACTTTTAATAATTACAATATCTTACAATAAATACAACAAACTAAACATCATAAAAGATTATATACAAACTATACATATTTATATCTATATAGAATAGCAGATTAATTATATTTACATTTTAATATCTGTCTACTAATTGAACAGTCTATTAGAAAAATTCATATATAGTTAATATACTGAATTAATCTTAATACATCTTATAATCATATTTTAATATTACAAATCTAGATAGATCTTAATCATCTTAGTAGCTTTAGATTACAGATAAAGTTATCTGAATTTTAATCTTTATATATAGTTTTTGTTTTGTATTTTTCTTAGTATATCTTTAATATATAATATATTAATATATAAAACTAAATTACTATTAAAAATATAAGCAAGACTTCACCTTAATACCAAAAAAAAATAATTAAAAAAAATAATTAAAATTAAATAAAACTTATATTATTTTATAAAGAATAATTTTTTTTGTAATATATTAAAATTTCATTAAGTTTAGACTAACAGTTATTAAAATATTTATATAAAAACATAGATTTTTATCAAATTTATTAAATTTTAAAAGTAAAACTAAATAACTTACTAATTTATAATCTAAAAATAATATATAGGCCATATCATCACTTCTAATACATTATATTTTATAAAATAAATTAAAAAGCTTATTAATAATATTAAATCTAATGACTGTTATTTTAAACTATACTTTT
>CAJVQA010001347.1:0-26089 GCA_910591915.1 Cetraspora pellucida | reverse complement strand
CTATATTGCATATTCATTCACAGTATATTAGACCTACCTTCAATTTTTTTAATTCTATCAGGATTAGTATCAAATAAAATTATTACTATAGTAAGTTAGTTATAATTTCTGAAGTAGTATTAAGGATAGTAATATTGAGTGTATATTGTAATGAGTTATTTATAAGATTGTTTGATAGTTAATCAGATAGGCAAGTTGTCTAATGAAGGTAAAAGCTAATGTGATGACATTAGTGACAAGTAAGTAGGTATGAGTGATAATGTTTGTATAGAGTATATAAAGCAAAAAGTTTATCCAATAGAATTTTAATTCTAAAGAACTTAAGAGTAGATAATTGAAAACTATGTAAGAAATTTGAAATTTGAAAGTAAGTCAATAGAAACATACCAAATTTTTTCTAAGTAAATTTTTTTAAAACTTTAAGCTTAAGTAACTTAGCAAGAACTTAACCATATTTAATAAAAATTTTTTTAAATTAATTCTAAATTTTTTAGAATTTGTTTAAAAAAATTTTTATTAAATTTGAATAATTTTTTGTCAAGTTATCTTTGTTTAAAGTTGCAAAATATTTTACTAAAAAAGATTTGATACATTTCTATTGACTTATCCTCATTTTTTGATTATTGTTAATATGGCCTATCAGTTGATTTGCTTAAGAATTTTTTTCTATTTATAAAAGCAGTTTTGAGTAATCTATAATGTATAAATATATGTATAACAAATTGTATGAATATTGCAATAAGTTGGTAGCTCTAGAGAAAAATTCTTAATAATAAAGGTATAAGTTAGGTTATAAATATTATATGATATAAAAATAAGATATAGCAAATTATAATAGTTATATATAAGTTGGTTAGCTAAATTATTGTATGTATTATCTTAATGAACAATAACTTTGTGAAAGATAATTTAAATTTTATAAAAGTTAATAAAATTGACAAGTGTGTTTCAAAATAAAAAATATAATATATGTGTATATTATAGAGTAGTAGAGAAATTTAAAAGGTTTTGGTATTTGGAAATTACAAATTGAGAGTCTGTATATATATTTACAGTATAGTTTCTAGGAACAGTAATAAGAGCTAATAAGATAATAGTAAGTTCTGATTTAAATGAGCAAGACTAAAGTTTAACTTGTATCTAAAATGTGTACAATATAGAATTATTGTTAACTTAAATTCATCTAATGCCTATAGAGCATTGAGAGGTATTCAAATTAATAACAAAGTCATTAGTATAGAAGTAAAGTTCTTGTTGATTAGTATTGTAATTGGCAATTTGTTAAAGTTTATAAGTTAGTATACAAGGTTCAAAGATAGTTGAGATTAAGTATCTTAAAATAATATTATTAAATAGGTTTGAAGTTTGAGTAGAGTGTTTAATTGCAACTGAGTATAAAAGGTCTAAATGATTAACATTAAAGTTAAATTTTGTTATTTATATTAACTTGATCAAAAAATTAAGTTGAAAGATTAGTAGAAATAGTAATTGTATATTTGTTATTAATTGTTTGTAAATTAAGAAAACAACCAGAACATGTATATAATTGAATAGGTGCAAAAGAATATAAGCAAATAAATTGTGATTCAATTTGATATTGCTAGTAAGTAATAAGCACAGTATTAGATTAAGAAAATTGTTTTTTAGCTTTATTAATAATGATTTGGTTATCAAGTACTGTAATAAGTCAGAGTTTTTTATATAATGAAAAGTGTTCAATTGTGTAGCTATAGTAATTAGTATCAGGTAAGTATAAGTGTGAATATAGTGTACAGTTGTAAGAATGACTTGTAACTTGGTCTTCTAAATAAGTAAACTAAAGAGGTTGTTTGTTTTTTAAAATTTTATAAATAAGAGAAAAAATGTATTTTCAATCTAATAAGCATGAATTATCAAATATAATAAGTTGATCTAAATATAAAATGCTATAATATTTAAGTTGTTTTTTGAAGTCTAGGTATTTAGAGTATAAACAGAAAAGGCATTAAAATAAGATAATGCTCTCTTAAATAGTATATAGGATGTTATAAGTTGAATTAGAGTTAAATGTTATATTGAGATGTTTGGAAAATTAAATAATTTTAAAGTTAGTAAAATGTTTGTTTAGTTTATCAATAGTAGAATTGTTGTGTATCAGTATACTAGTAGGTGATCAAAGATTATTTTAAAGTTGCTGAAATTAAATGAGTACTAATACAAAGAAGATTAGGAGAATTAAGTTTTTTGGTATAGTTTGTAATATGGTATTATAGTTGAATATCCTATATGTTATAAATATTATATAATTGGGAATAAAGTAAAGTACTAGTAAGAGTTGTATAACTAAGTTTGGCTTTGTTTTTAACAAGTCTAATATGGTTTGTAAGGATTTTGTTACAAGTGTTTTGGTTAAAAATTATGTTATGAAGGTGATATTTAATTGTAGAAATAATAACAATATTAACAATATATTATATATATGTGTTAATAATTTGTTTAGTGTTTACAATTTTAATAAGATATGAAGACTCAGCTATAATAAGCTTTGTCTGTTTTGTTTATTTGTTATTAAGTATAAACCAGCATTTTAGAAACTTAAATGGTTTGCTTAAAGGATAAAGGTTAAGTAAATAATTATTGTATATAATAGAATTGTAGTTAGTTAAAGGTTCATTAGTTGTGAATATAAATTTAGTAGAATTAATTTAAATATTGGCTATATTGTAAAAGATTCTACTATGTTAAGAATTTGTAAAAGCTTTTGTTATAAGAATGCAATCCAAAAAGTGTTATCAATATAAGTAAGAACTGAATAGTATGATTCAAGTTTAGATTTTTAAGATTAATTAGTCAAAAAACTTTTGTAATATAATTATTAAAATTGTTATAAATGTATAAAATAAGTGGGTCATAATAAATTCTCTACAAGAGAGAAATAATGGTTTAATTCTAATCAATATCATTAAGTACAGAATATGAAGGTGTAAAGCTAAGATTTGTGATAACTTAATTTTGTTGATTAGTAAATAGATTAATAATAGTGTTAATAATAGAACTAGAAAGTGCAAGATGCTGAAAAGAATGTTAAAGAATATTCAAATTAATAGAATTATAGGTTTTACTCATATCTTGAGATAAAAGCCAGACAGTTATTTGGTTGCATAATGCATCTTCAGTAATATTGTTAAGTATATGAATAGGTATAAAAGTACTGTTATTAGATAAAGCAACATAGTGTATAGTGAAAATATAGAATGTGTTGAAAATATATTACTAATTCTATTAGTAATAATTTTTGTATAAACTTTGCAAATATGTTCAATAAAACTTATTAGATGAGTAAAATTAAGATATTTATTGAATGTATTTTGTTTAGGAATAAAATAGATTTTGCTATACCTTTATTGTTTAAAAATTTGATTTGAAATAAGACAGCAGTTAAATAAGGCAGTTATAGCTTTAATGCAAGTAGTACTAGCATGTTTAAGTATTTCATAACTAATATTTATAGAACTACAGGCTTTTTTATTAGAAAACTTTGCTATAGTTTAAGTGACTTTTTCTTTAGTAATAGAATAAAAAAGAGAATTATACTATTGAGTATTTGATATATGATAGTAGTTGATATTGTGTAGACCAAAAGTTATCAAAGAGTCTTTGGTCAGTTGGTCAATAAGCTGTCCAATTATGAAAATGTAATTGTATATAATATTTAATAAGATTTGGATCTGTAACTATTTGGTTAGGAAGTTTGATATTAAAGAAATAAATAAAAGCTTTATAATAATTAAGAATGCTATTAATAACATGTTTAGGATATGTAGAAAGTGTTTTATATTTTTTTTCAATTGCTTATTGGATTTGTTGTCAAAGTAAAAAAGAGTTTTCAAGGTGACAAGCATGGTAGAGTTATTTCCAAATATTTTGTGCATGTTAAATTCATTAATTGAGTTGTAAATATTGATAGAAAATAAGAATATAAATATTGCACTAAGATATTAAGTTAATATTTTGAATTTTTGAATTAATCTGATTAATATTAAGATTGTGGTTAGGATTTTTTATAATTTTGATTAAATGTCCAAGTTCTTTAAGTAATAAATAAAGTAAGATACTATAAGAAGAGTATTGATAATTATAGCTACATTTGTGTAATTTTTTGTTAGAGATAAAATTTATTGCAGTATTAATAATTAAGTGTTTAATTTTGTGTCAGGTGGTTTCAATACTCTTATTTGTATTATAGTTAAGTGAAGTGTTGTGTGTTTTGAGATTAGAGAAAAGAAGATCAGAAAATTCTGTCTAACTTTTTAATAACATAGCTTTGTAGTTAAAGATTTTACAATTAATATCAGTATAATAGTGTAGTAGTTTACTATATGCATTAGTAAAAGTTCAAGAAAAGAGAAGAATAAAGTGATCACTTAATGTAGAAGTATTACTGTTATCAAGTCTATATAAAAAAAAAGAACTGTATGTTGAATAAGTCAGTCCAAATATAGTTAATATGACTTTGACTAGTATTGTTTAACTATATATAATATTTGTTATTAACATATGCTTCAAAATCATATATATTAGATTGATATAAGTAGTTAATAAGTTGAAATTTAGATGAAGAGCTACAAATGTTATCATATGTGTTAAAGTCTTCAAGAACAATTGAATAAAGATTTAATTGATAGAATTGTTGAATCTATATAATTATTGTGTTTTATATTTTATTATATTTCTGCATATTAGTGAAGAAAAGATAAACTGCTATAATGCAAAGTTTAATATCACTTTTGAAAAAAAAGTTTAAAGTAATAGCTCTATCAAGATATGTTTAGCAATTGTATATATGAAGTTTGAGTTGGTTATAAATCATAATAGCAGTGCCTTCTGCTAAGTTTTTAAAGTTAACTTAGAAATAAGTAAAAAGGTTGTTATTACAAAACTGAAGATTAGTTTTGTTAGCAATTTTGGTTCAGTAATATATAAATATTGATGTTGTTATAAAGACAGTAGTTGCCAAGCTTCTTTTTTAGTTGTTGTATTGAAGTCTTGAACATTATGTATAGCAATATTTAAATGTAGATCATATAAGTTTTGGGTCAGTATAGAGATTTGTGGCCTAGTTGTTAGTAGGTATAAAGATGAAATGTTGTTAAGAAATAAGTTTGATAGGTTAGAAACAGAGTTAAAAGAATATAATTTAAGAAAAAGATTATAAAATTTAGAAAAAAGTTAAGAGAAAATGATAATATAATTAGGCAAAAGTAAGTTATTAGGAAGATATATATAAGTTTTACTATAAATAAAATTAACAGAAAATGTAATACTAGTAACTTTTTGATTGTGGTTGTGTTTATTAATATGTTGTATAAGTATTTAGATAGTTTGATTGTGAGAAAGAAGAGATATGTTATAATAAAGAAAAAATTTATTAAAACATATATTAAAATTATAGAAGGCTAAAGATATTAAAAATGTTCTTTTAAAGCTATTTTTTATAAAGTCATTCACTGTATGCTCAGTTCTCACAGCTGTACAAAGTACCATAGTCTGCCCTGTATATTGGATTTGACTGTCATTATTCTGGCCTTTCACATAAATAGGCTTTACTATCTGCCCACTTACATCATTTTCTTTACTAACTACTAAGAATGTATCTTTTAAAAAAGTGGTGACTACATTTATGAAAGTTGTAAAAAATGAGTTTATTGAAAAAGGAGTTTTTCAATAAAAAAAATTTTGTAATTAAAAGTAGTGTTTTATATTTTATTTGAAATTTTTCTTGTATAATTTTGTTTGCCTCAAAATAGACTATTTCTTGAAAGTAGTTTGTAATTTGAGAATAAGTAAGTGTTTTATTACAGAAATAATAAAAAGTTAAAATTCTTGCAAAAAATTCAGTGCTAATAGGTTTAGTTGTAAGAAAGTTGATTGCTTGTTGCTTATTAAGCTTATCTATATTGTAATTTTGGACTGTAACATTTTAATAAAGGTTTAAATATAAATAGAAATAGTAATTGCAATATTTGGAGTTAGTTGAAACATTATTAGCTTTGTAAGCAGAATTTTCTGCATTATTCACAAGTTTAGTAAGTAATAAAGTTAGAATTTATTTATCAAAAGATGTTTTATATTTGCTGTTTTTATAAAATAAAGAGAAGTTGAGTTTGGATTATTGCCAGATTTTATTTTCTTGTTTAGAAAAATCAATATAGGATTTTTGGAAAATGCTTTTAAGAAGTTGAAAAGAGTGTTTATAATATTGAGATAATTCTTTAAAATAGTTAGATTTAATTTCTTTTTTTTTTAATTATTCTGCTTCATCTAAGTAGATGCAGTTAGTATCTGTACAAAAAAGAATGTAATAATTAGTATATTTAATTGCTTTGTTATAACATTTTTGTAAGTTGTTAGGTTTTATAAATCTTAGTTTGGTAGACATAATTTCTTTAAGATGAAAAATAAATTTTTGTTAAAATTGGTATTTAAGTATATTGAAAACCTTAGTTTCATTTATAGGTTTGGTAAATTAATGATTATAATATTGAAAAAATTGTTAAATTACTATTTAAAGTGGTCAAGTGAATTTTTAAAAGATGGAATATTGAGTTTTTGTAAAAAGATTATTTTGAAAATATTAAATTTAAGATATATATTAAATTTATTATCAAAACTGATTGTAAGATATTGTTTTTTTTTATCAAAGTTAACTATTTCAAATAAGATTTTAAATCTTTTAGATCAAAGTTAAATATTTTTAGCAAATTTAATATAATTAATAGCTTGATAGTTGTTTGTAAGATAAAAATGAAAACATGCAAGCTTGATGCAAAATTGTAATCAGTTTGGGATTGTGTAAGGAAAGATAGTTGCAGATGAAGCAAATATTTTTGGATAGTTATATTTTGTAAAGAATACAGTAGTAAATGTAAGAATTAATTTTTTTAATCAAGTATATTAAAAAGAATTGTTATAGCTTTGTTAGTATTTAAATTGTTTTTCTAAATAAATTCAACTAGAAATTAGAATCTTTCTCTTGCCATTTTGTAAATTATATGGTAGAAGCTAGTTTTAAAAGCTAGTCAATCACCAATTTTAGATTTAATTTCAGTTTCAGATTTGAAGTTAAACAGATATTATTTAAAAAAATTAAAGATTTTTTTGACAAAGTCTGTTTATAATTGTGATTTATTTTTTATTTTTTTAGTTACAAGAAAGTTAGAAAACTAGTCAAATGTTGGATTGACTTTGGTTTTTTGTTAGTTATTATTAGTATTAGGTTGTGTTTATTGTTATTGTTGTTATTTATCTGGTTGTTGTTATTGTTGTAATTGTTTGTTCGAGTATAGTGATTGTTGGTTATTATTATTAATTATATTATTGTTCAAGTTCATAGCATTTGGATTGCTAGTATTATTTGTAGATAATGTTATGAAAGTAAGTTTAGATATTAATGAGTTATAAGAACTGATTGTTTGTTAAAGTTTTTGAATAAATATAAAAGATACACTTGATTGTTGAATAGGTTATTAAATATTTGTACATGTTTTGTGATAAGGTTTGTCATTGTATAAAATTGTATTTGCTGTCAGATAATGTTATTGTTTATTTCTTTACAAACAATAGGCAAGTTGTATTTATCATATTGGTATTATATATAATAGATAAAAGTAATGCTGTAAGTGATGATAAAATAAATTAAATAGAATTTTTAATATTATTTGCTAAAGATTTTTTATTTTTAGATTTTTTATTAATAGGAATGACTTATGTTGTTTGTAATTTAGTTGGTAGTTAAGATAAAGTGAGTATGAAACTTATTACAAAAGTATGTAATAATAGAACTAGATTCAAATGCTTTAAAATAATAACAACTTTTAGTTTCTCCTCTAAGTTTTGTAGTTAAACAATTATTTGGTTACTTGTTTGCAAAAATGGAATATGATATATTAGTTGTATCTTTAAGAATACCAATACCAAAGCTTTTAGAACACTTTTGATAAAAATAGTTGAGATTGATAGTATTAGGTATAACTGTTATCAAGATGGCATTTTGTTCTAAAAATATATTTTTAAATATATTTTATAAAAAAATTTGTTTGATTTAGAAGTTTCTAAACTAGTTAGAAAAGTTTAGAAAAATATATAAGATTCAGATAAACTTATTAGATGTTTAGGAAATTCTAATGAGTATCAAAAAAGTAAAATTTCTAGTACACCTCTGTAAGATTTTCTAAAATGCCAATAAAAAAAACTTGTAAAGAGCAACTTTTTGTTTTTATTTTTTGCTTATATCTCTATAAATTTTGGTCTGTTTTAGATAAATTATATATTAAAATATCTATCTCAATAAGCTGAATAACTTTTAAATAGATAAAAAAATATATTTAATTATTAAAAATTTATAAAAATAAATAAAAACCAAAATTTTAGGTTTTTAAACTTTCTTAGCAGTTAACTGTTTTTAGAACTTAAAACATAGACACCTAGAAGAAAAAAAGTGTGCTGAATAACTTTATTTAAGAAGTTAAGTAAAGATTTATTTAGTAGAAAGTTGAGAAACTATTAAATATTTTTTTTTAGTTTTAGTATAAGTGATCTACAGAAAGAGTTGCTTTAAAGTTGATTAAAAAAAATAAAAAAAATTTATACTTTGTACAAATCCAAATATTTATAAATAAATTGCAAAAATGTTATTAATAAAAATTGTCATTTCTTATATGAGCTAAAATATTGTATTAAGAACTATAGACTTAAAATTAATATTTAAAGAGTTTATCAAAAATTTGTAAATAATTTTTTTGATTAATTTTTTCTAAATTTATCTATTTTTAACTTGTAAACAATATAAATTTTTTTTATAATATAAAATTAAATATTGCTATAATATAATTATTATTTTCAAATATTATCAAATAAAATTTTATTTAAAAATTTTAAAATTTAAAAAATATAAATTATAAACATATTTTTAATAATTTTCTAAGCAAATTTGTCTGGAAAACCTTACAGATTAAGAAATAATATAAAATTAAATACTGCTATAATATAATTCTTATTTTCAAATATTATCAAATAAAATTTTATTTAAATATTTCAAAATTTAAAAAAAATAGATCATAAGCATATTTTTAACTATTTTTCAGACAAATTTGCCTAGAAAAGCTTACAGATTAAGAGATAATAGATTTATTACAAATTTTATATAATATTTCTTACACAAAACAATACTCTTCTTTTATTTTACCTTTGGTTTTATTAGTATTAAGTTTTTATACTCAAATTCTTCTTATTTTTCTTGCATTGAATAGAATTTCTTTGAATTAATAATGTTGTAATAATTACATTTTTTGTTTTAAACATATTTTTACTAAGAATTTCACTTGAAAAATCACATTATAAAAGTTATAGGATTAACAAAGATTATTTAAATATGTTATAATACAGCATGAAAGCTTTAAGTTTGCTTAATGAGTTGGTCATGTTTAATATATGACTTATGTAACCTGAAATCACCAAAAAAGTATTGTAAAACGTATAAAAAATTTTCTTTAACAATTGTGTAACAATCGGAAACTCATTTCCATATTTGGGATAGTCTACCTCGAGTTACAGTTTATATCATCAGAAAATTTGCCAATGACCGAATTGACATGTTATTAAGACAAAATCAAAAAGTTAATGAATTAGAAACTTGTAAATTCGGTCATCGGAAATTTTTTTCTTTTTTTTAGTCAATGAGATCATTCTATAAGCAATGGACCGGTCTGAACCCGGTCCCCAATTTAGGATCGAAAACCGGCTGGACTGGTGCAAAAGCTGGTCTGGACCACAGTCTTTGCAGGACTGCGGTTTCTCCAAAAAATTGCTGTGCAGGTTCCATTAACTACAAAAAACGCACGATTTATCCTCGATTTTGATTGACCAACAGCTGTGATCAACAAACTTCTGGTCCGCATTATACATAATTTTGGTCGGAATTCAAATTTTTTTTTTAATTTTTAATTGCAAAAATGAAAATTTATGGTTTGGGCCTGTGCAATTGTAAAATTAGCCCAGGAACATATTTCACTTAGGATTGAAAATTACATTTTACAAACCTACATCTAATTTCACATAATTTTAATTACATATAAATTTCACACGTGTAATATATAGTGCAACACTATGAAAAATTTGGCTGTCATTATTGAACTTCACTAATCAAATCGATGCGCATATTATCAAAGCATCAGATTGAATCATTTAGAATGATCACGTTTCTTACCAATTACATGTAATTTTGATTTTGGAAACTTATACAAACTTACATAAAATTACTAAAATTACATAAAATTACGGTAATTTTCCCAACCTTAATTTCACTTAACGGGCGGCCACGAGTTCATTAGTAAAAATTCAAGTAATTTTGCCTAAATTTTTGATCATTGCCGTTCGACAATCAAAATAGTGAATTTCCACGTATCTTTTACAAAGTTTAACCGCAGTAATTACATTGACCACTTCCTTGGTTAAAGCTTTCATCTGGTCCAATTTTTGTATGATTCCAAATATCATTATTACCACCATGTTATATTTATTTTTTAAAAAAGTGACAAAGAAAAATTTTTGGTACGTAAGCAAAAGATACCAACGGCAAAGAAGGTATATATATATGTATGTGTGGATTGGCATGCAAATAAATAAACAAATTCTAATTAGGAATTAGGCCACGCAGAGTTGATTTTTCGTTTTGCATTACATGGAATCAAAAAATTTGGTCGGTCAGTCGATTTTTTTTTTTTAATTTTTTTATACTTTTTTTTTTTTAAATGTTAAGGTTGTCAAAGGAAAACCAGACCTCGGGCTTACAATTTTATTTGTTGCTGACTTGTTTTAGCTCAGTAAATTATAGATTTTGAAAGCCTGAATTCTGGTTTTCCCTTGGAATCATATCGGATAATTCCGGAAAATTGTGGTCACCATCGGGTAACACCGGATAACAAAGATCGAAAAATAAAACAGCAAAAATGGAATAATTAGCGTGATTGGAACTCGAAAAAAAAATAGGAATTTTGAAAAATTTGGGTCAGTGGGTAATGCAAAACGAAAAATTAACTTTACGTGGCCTTAGCTTAAGGATCTAGTATCACCAGTCTAAAAAATTTCGCCGACTATGTGATCTTATTGAAAACATTGGTTCGCAATTTAGTTTAGGGTTAGGGTCCCACTAGTAAGTTAATGTTTGTTTGAAGGATTATAGTTATAGTAAAATTACATAGGAAATTTTTTTGTTAGTACGCAGAAGGCACTTTTATAAGCAAAATTTTCAGCTACAGCGTTTTTTTTGTTTTGAATTTTTTGCAATTTTTTGCGTTACACGAGATCGTAAATCTGATTGGCCAGCGATATTTTTTTTGACTGGTGATTCAACTACTATTGAATTAGCTGAATATGTCAATAAAGCTATATCTTATATTAATGCTGGCCAGATGTTATAGTAATGCCGGCCAGATAATCTTATTTTTGGGTCATATTAAAAATCCAACGCGGGCTCTAAAAAAATCCTGCGCGTGCCCATCTCTACCTATACATCACATGCCTAATAGTGCACAACCGATATATTTACTAAATGCAATACCGATACTTACGTCTCCCATTCCTGGTTTCGCGCGACTGTGTTGTGCAGCTGATCAACTGTGCGAATATAGCAAGATTAAAAATCCATCTGATTGGTTGTCGATCCTTGGATTTTTATTGGCTAATTAGGGAAAACTCACCAATGGGTCAGATTAAATTTACCAAAAGCAAGTAGCATCGGAGAACTAAATTTCTTTAAATTTCGTTAGCTGTTAATTATGTAAATTTATTGCTTTCAAATAGGAAGTAACAAATTTGCATAATAAACTGCTAACGAAATTTTGAAGAAATTTAGTTCTCCGATGTTACTTGCTTTTGGTAAATTTAATCTGGTATAATCAGATTCATTGGCGAGTTTTCTTATAACTGATTGTATTTCTATATGGATGTTTACCCTAATTGGCCAATAAATTGACAACCAATCAGATGAATTGTTATTCGCACAGTTGATCTTTATATACAAATAAAAATGTTTTTATGCTTAAGATAGCTAAGGCCTCTGGTAAGTAAATGAGACATCTTATACATCTCTATTTCATTCGAACAAACATTTAAAACATTGTTTATTAGATGCAGTTCTACCGTTCCTTGTGGCCACAACGTAGATTATCATCCTCTCTTATTAACAAACGCGAGTATGACTTTTCACCAATTCTTGCTGAATTACCTAAAGATTCAAAAGTTGCATCGAAGATCATGAATTTTGTTGTGTATATAACGATGGATTTAATACAGGAAAAAAAATGGATTTAATGGAAAGAAAAGAACGTGAAAAAGAGGATTTAATGGGAAAAAAAGAATGTGAAAAATTGGATTTAACGAAGGAATTAATGCAGGAAAAAGTGGAACTGTCAAATCATATTACGAAACATGATCACTTAATTCTCAATACAAGGATGTATGTGTGGCCTCTATTACACTGCATCAAAAAATTGCACGGTCACGACAAGGATATTGATGCATGGGACTGGAGTGTGAGTTCTTCTTCAATATTATAATATTCGTACTCTTATTATGATGACCAGGGTAAATTAGCTGAATATCCTTACGAATTAGCTGAATGCCCTTAGAATAGTTCCGATAATGAGATCTTTTCATAATATTAAAAATTTTTTTATGTTTGAATGTTATTTTTTTTAAAGCACATGCTAAGATTTGCTTTTAGATTTCTATTTACTATAATTTTAAATTTAAACGTGATAAATAGATGTAACACTGCTTCGACACATATTCCAGTGGTCTGTGCCTTTTTAAATGATGTAAAAAACACAATCTTCGTCACTCGAATAACTTGCATTTCGCATTCCTCAAATCACTTAAATGAAGTATAGAATACTAGAGCATTTCATGCTTATTCGGGCCATGGCTTTCAATGACTCAAATGATGTGGTAAACAAAAATCATACATCATTTGAGTGACTTGAGAAATGCAAAATGCAAGTCTTGGAGAATGCAAAGTTCATGTCACTTAGTTTAGGTTGTGATCACTTGAAGTGACGTGAAATTTGCATTCTCCACATCATTTGAGTGACTTGTATTTTGCATTTCTCAAGTCACTCAAATGACGTAGAGAATGCAAAATTCACACCACTTCAAGAGCAGGAGGAACTTTTGCAAATTTGGGGTAATAAGCGAATCAAAAATGGCCCTCTTATGCACATGACACTATGTTTTGCATTTACTAATTCCCCCCAAAGTTTCGATTTTGGCCAATCAGAGAGCAAGAGCAGGTGTAATGTGACAATCAAAAAACAAAAACTATCATTTTTTTAAAAAACTGCCGTAACTCAAGATTTCGTCTATATAATCATCTGCATGATAGTAAAAAAAATTTCTTTCAAAATTTTAGTATAAGTCAAGTATCATTATAATTATAAACCTGACCCCAATGTACCGTTTTATGACTTTATAAAAATTGTCGATCAGTGAAAGTCAGTTGGTAGTTTGTATTATCATGCACTAGTCGTTCCATTTCATTTCGCTTCAAATAATGGTCTTATTTATAATAAAAAATTTCATAGAAGAAAATTATCTGATTGGATAATACAAGTCGATTACCCGGGTAATTTTTTAAGAATATAATGTTACGCCAACGAAAAATAGTCACGAAATCGGCTATAATAAATAAGAAAAAATATTGCATTATTCATTGTGTAAATAAATCTTAACATTTAAAAGACAAAAAATGCCACCGTCTATTAGACCATACTACAGTGTTGGCCTATGACCTTAAATGACCTATATGACCTGTCATAACGAATATTGATATGACTTATGTCCTTTTTAATATAGTAAGAGTCATAGTAAAAAATTTTTCATTAGCATTTAATATGACTATCCAAAAAGTCATATGACTATGACCAAAAAGTCATATGATTATATGACCAAGGTCATATAAATAAAAGTTATGACATAGGTCATCGGCCAACACTGTGACCATACTGCGGACAACCTTGATCTTTGACCAAATTTCTATACAAATAAAAATTTCTCGCAAATTTATTAAAATGTTTTTACGCTTAAGATTGCTAAGGCCTCTGGTAAGTAAATGAGACATCTTATACATTTTCTATTACATTCGAACAAACATTTAAAACGTTGTTTATTAGATGCAGTTCTATCGTCCCTTGTGGCCACAACGTAGATTATCATCCTCTCTTATCAACAAACACGAGTATGACTTTTCACCAATTCTTGCCGAATTACCTAAAGATTCAAATGTTGTATCGAAAATAATGAATTTTGCGATGGATTTAATGGGAAAAAAAGGACGTGAACAAGTGGATTTAATGATGAATTTAATGAAAGAAAATGCAGTTAAAGAATGTGATTTATTGGAAAGAAAAGAACGTGAAATGAAAGAATTAATAGAAAGAAAAGAACGTGAACAAGTGAATTTAATGATGAGTTTAATAAAAGAAAATGCGGTTAAAGAATGTGATTTATTGGAAAGAAAAGGACGTGAAATGAGAGAATTAATAGAAAGAAAAGAACGTGAAAAAGAGCAACTATCAAACCATATTTGGGATCTTGAGAATGATATCAAATGCCGCACTAAACTTCTTTTACGATCAAACAGTATGTGTAATGTGAAAGGTGCTTTAGAGTTCATCAGATCAATGGTAACATTCTGCATATTTGTTTAATTTTGCAATGATTTTTATTATATTTTGTTTACATATTTTTCTCTTGATAGATTCAGTCACAGGACAAGACTATCACGTTTCGCGAACCTACAGACAATGTTTTGATGAGGCTGACTCAAGACGTGAAGTTTGTATCATATTTAAAGCAAATATGCTCACTTAATAATTTTCAATACAAGGATGTCGAAAGATGTATGGGTGGTCTCTATCACACTGCATCAAAAAACTTGCACGTTCACATCACGGATATTGAAATTGATGCGCGGGACTGGAGTGCGAATGAAGTATTAGCATTAGGTGTTCTTCTTCGTTATTATAATATTTCGTACTATTATTATGATGACCAGGGGGAAGTAGCTGACTATCCTTACAAGTTTTACAAGGTAGCTGAATACCCTTAGAATAGTTCCGATAATGAGATCTTTTCATAATATTAGAAATTTTTTTATGTTTGAATGTTATTTTTTTAAAACATATGCTAAGATTTGCTTTTAGATTTCTATTTGCTATAAATTTAAATTTAAACGTGATAAATAGATGTAACACTGCGTCGACACTATTCCAGTGGTCTGTGCCTTCTTAAATGATGTAAAAAACACAATCTTCGTCACTCGAATAACTTGCATTTCGCATTCCTCAAATCACTTAAATGACGTATAGAATACTAGAGCATTTCATGCTTATTCGGGACCATGGCTTTCAATGACTCAAATAATGTGGTAAACAAGAATCATACATCATTTGAGTGATTTGAGAAACGCAAAATGCAAGTCTTGGAGGATGCAAAATTCATGTCACTTGGTTTAGGCTATGATCACTTGAAATGACGTGAAATTTGCATTCTCCACGTTATTTGAGTGACTTGTATTTTGCATTTCTCACGTCAAATTGATGAACTTTCTTTTTATTTGAATTCAGCAGATTCGTAGAATTCAAATAATAAAAAAATTCATCGTATTTGGCTTGGTGATTGTCGAGATATATTATCTCAAAATTGAGAAATTCTTAATTTACTGGGAGGTATTTATCGAAATTCACGATTTGATTGGATAAATCGGATGGTCTTCGGCACATAACCCGAACATTTTTCGCCATGGCTAGGGTACTTAACAATGCGACGCTAATCTAAACACACTGCGGCCCAATTAATGTTTGATTTTACTAGTTTGATAATTAAATTACACGCGGACGGACAAAAAATTTACAAATTACATTTCTGATGTGATCATAATGTTTATGTAGATGCATCAAAAAGGTAATTATTTTTGGTCATAATGCATCAAAAACGTAATTTTTATATCACCAGTAGTCCGTCGCTACGCTCCGGACAATTACATCTTTAAAGACATTAAGAATTTGGTTTCATTCGTATTATTTTGTTAATTCACATGCTAATTTTCTTAGTCATCATTGACATTTTAAAACCATTAACTAATATTAAAAGTTGATGACAAATATATATATATATTTTTTAAAAAAGTTTTGAAGTTTGTAATTTTTTACAATTTGAGAATTAGAAATTTTACTATTCGAAAATCTATATAAATTTTAATTTTTTGAATTTTAATACATACTATATAAGTATCGAGTTTTTACATAAAAATTGCAAAATAAAAAAGTTTAACCTAAAAACACACATATATATATATATACAGAATAGTTATTAAATCAATTCAAGACATTATAGCATCAAAAAAATTCATTGTTCTTCCTATTTCTCTTCTCACAAAATTCAAAAATAAAGAGAAAAATCACGGCAAACCAAACTAATATAACAACTCTCCAAGCATAAATAAAAAGACCCATCCTAGAAAATATGTAAGATTCTATGATTAAACATAAAATTAAAAACCAATTAATTATTCTATTTCTCACACGAGTATGCTCTTGATCTATAATATTGTAATTTATTGAATTTTCTGTTAGTTTACTGTCTCTTGGTTCATATTCTTGCTCAGAATTACTATCCTCGATCGATGACTCTTGAGACGATTCTTGAGTTAATTCTTGGGTCGATTCTTGTGACAATCCTTGAGTCGATTCTTGAGACAATTCTTGGGTCGATTCTTGTGATAATCCTTGAGTCGATTCTTGGGACAATTCTTGGGCCGATTCTTGGGACAATCCTTGGGTCGATTCTTGGGACAATTCTTGGGCCGATTCTTGGGACAATCCTTGGGTCGATTCTTGGGACAATCCTTGGGTCGATTCTTGGACTGATTCTTGGGACAATCCTTGGGTCGATTCTTGGGACAATCTTTGGGTCGATTCTTGGACTGATTCTTGGGACAATCCTTGAGTCGATTCTTGGGTCGATTCTTGGGACAATCCTTGGGTCGATTCTTGAGATAATTCTTGAGTCGATATTTGAGTGGTTTTCTCTTGCATTAAATATTCTGAAAGATGAGTACACATTCTCTTTACAACATTACAACCAAATCCATCCATTCTTCCATTTTTTACATATGAATTAAACCATTCCATGATAGAAGTATAAATATTGTTGTTAATGCTTTGCTTGCGGTAATAGCTTGGTGTGTTAAAATCCGAAAAACTGGAAAACCTTGGTGATATAGGTCTCCTCTTTTTTTGTATTTTACAATTTGTAGATTTATGAAATATTTTAATAGGGTTTATAGGGGAAGAAAACTTAGACGATGTAGCAATAAGATCATCTAAATCATCATTTTCGATGTCTTTGTCTTTGGCATAATAATCAAAATCAAAAAACAATGGAGTATTTGGAGTGACTGGAGTGTCTAGAATACTGGCAGTACTTGAAGTACTACTTGGAGTGTTTGGTATTTCGTCTTGTAATGGAATGGGATCAGAATTTGAAGATTCAGTAAGGTTATCGTCTGACGAAGCGAAACTTGTAAAGTCCAAGCTAGTATTATTATTATTATAAGAGATAGTACGTGAAAATTGGAAATCTTTTATTAAAAAGACATGGTCGTCAGCATTTGGATTGAGAGATTCATTGATTGCGGTGGAGACAAAAAATTGCTTATTGTCACGGAAAGCGGTCTTAACATTATTTAAGGTAGTAGTAGTATTAACTTTGATCGTCAAGCTGAAGTTAGGTTTCTTTACAGGTTTTACGGTGATATTTTGAGATTTACAATCCTTTTTGTCTACGGACTCGATGAATTCGGTTTGCTGTAACATTGGTTCGCGTTCGTCAACCTCTTTGAAAAAGAGAAAGATGAAAGTTATTTTTTTTTTCAAGTATCATGAACATTTCAATATTTCAATTATCATGAATCAGGATAAAGTACCTTTATCAGAAACGATATTAATATTCTCGTCGTCATCATCATCATCTTCGTGCGAGAAGTATAATCTATCATAAACATCATCGTTGTCTTCAAACTTTATGTCATCCCATAATTTTTTGACGTATTCAAAGGTTTCTTGACCTTTTACCAGTTCACAAACAACTTTTAGATTTTTTAGATTTGTTAGAGTATCCAAAGCTACTGATAAAAAATACATTATTTATTTATTACGCGTGATAAGTTTTATAAAATGAAGAAATTGCAGAGAAATTTTATGAAAAACGCGGACATTTCAGTACGCCGTTGTATTTAAAGTTGCTCAAGAAAAGATAAATAAAATAGATTTTCGATATTGTTAATGCATAATAGTCTTTTGTTCTATACGTGATTCGAGGTGTAATAATTCAGGAATCCGATATTTAATTAGGTCGTATTGTTGACGAAGCACCTGACATACTTTACTGTATTGTCAAAGGTTTTAAATAATCAAACATCGGACATACAAATTTATTAATTAACGTATCAAGAAGAATGAAATATCAATACTACGTAAATATGCTATCCTGAATTCAATATACATAGCCAAGAAAAGATTCGGTTGTATATCCTTATATGTAAAAAGTCTGGCATTGTTCGTTACGTGATCCGGGCTCTTAATAAAATGAATTGTGATCCGCAGTCACAATTACGATCGAAAGAATGTATTGTTATACATATAATTCTGTAGGTCTTGCATAACTCTCCACTTTCTATTTAATTCTTATGTAGTTCCTATGTAGTTAATATGTAGTTCCTATTTAGTTAATATGTAGTTCCTATGTAATTCCTATGTAATACGGGTTATTGATCACGTAGAGACGCAGTTTCGAAATGCATTGTATAATTCAAATTATCATTATGCAATACGTGCATAGTCAACATTGTTTGATTTAAATTATTACAATGCATTACATAATCAACTTTTATGGTCCGAACTCCGATGTTATTGTATTTTGTCTCATTAAATTTCTTTTTTGTTAAGGATCAAGCACGTGAGATTTTCCAGTTCACGTTAAATTGCTCGAAATTTTTTTTATACACGTATGATTCATTAGGTCGATGGTTTTATTACAAATATGATATTGAGAGATCGCGATTGTGGAAAAAATTTTTTAATTACTAGTTTTAACCGCAATTGGGTACAAACACAGTTAATTTATGAGTACGCAAGTACGTACGTACCTCAGTAAATATTTGTATTTCATTTGTTTTTGGGTGAGTCAGTTTATAATCAGTAATTAAAAACTCAACATCAACGCCGTCAATGAATCAATGGACTATAATGATTATAATGACGAGTAATCGTCAAAGTTACACTATTTGTATTGTATCTCATCCGAGTTATAAACGATTTGTATTATATCTACTTGTATGTCAAAACCAGCAACAATGAATACAAATAACGACAAACTTGATTTGTTTTAAGAATCTGAATCAAGCCAAAAATGTGCGTGCAGTCCTTGCGTTAAGTCTATTCTCGTTGTTTTGTGAAGTTACATCATGAACGTTTTTGTCGTGTAGGAACTTTATTATATAGTAAGATGGG
This sequence comes from Cetraspora pellucida, assembly GCA_910591915.1. Classification (NCBI taxonomy): domain Eukaryota; kingdom Fungi; phylum Glomeromycota; class Glomeromycetes; order Diversisporales; family Gigasporaceae; genus Cetraspora; species Cetraspora pellucida. The sequence goes on along the minus strand of CAJVQA010001347.1, from coordinate 6,485 downwards.
TCTGTATTATTTACGTATACAGTACCCCTCTATAATCATCTCCTCTATAGTAACAAAATCAATATAATCACATTTATATCTTTACCCTTTATATAAGCACAATTGCCTTATAGTCACTATCACATTTTTTTATTAACCATTTATATAATGTTTATATAAAATTTTCCTCAATAAAGTCACACTTTAAAATAATTTTTTTTTACTATAAGCGTTATTTCGATTTTGGCCCGAATTAAGTTTAATTTGGGCTAATATTCGAAATCATATTTCTGTGCGTTATTATGCGAAAATGAGTTAACTTTAAAGTCAAATTATATTAGAAATAATGAACATTCTCAAGCACCTAATCAATAGTGGAAACTATATTTAGCCAGTTAAACGTGTTTGTTATTAGAATATAAATGATTATTAGTTTACAAATGTGTATATATTTTTTATTATATAAGGTTGCCAATTTTGTGATCTAAGTAAAATATAGTTTTTTTATATTTAAGTCTGTTTTTATATTCAAATATTTAATTTCTTTTATTAGTCATAGCTATGGCAAGTTAAAACAAGTTAAGGCCTTATTATGCAATAAGATCATAATCTACTTTTATAATTTGGTTTTAAGATAATTATAATAATTATATTTTAGAATGTTTTTTTTAAACAAATTATTTTTTATTTCAATAACTAGAATATTTTTAATATTCTAGCTAATTAAATAACATATATATATATATATATAATTAAAAAAATCCAGAATGCAGATTAGTATTCTAAAAAAAGATAAAAATAAAGACTGTTTTTCTTTTTTAAATTTTTATTTTTTTTTTTTTTTTAAATATTAAGGTGAATACTTGTGATCCAGAATTTTATTGATAGTATATTTGGCTAATGGTTGCATTACAACCACAGGAGGCAACAATGGAGAGAGTATACAACTAGTTACTTGTACAACTTTAGTTATTGTCTAATTTAAGTAGTCCACCTGAAGGTTCTATACTAGCTGTCATACCTGGAACCTGCTTGTAGATTCTCTATTTAACTACTCTGTTTCTATATCCACCTACCTACCTCTGTCTACCAATGATCCTGGCTGATGTCAGTGAAAATATGTCATAGTTACTAAGTTTTTAAAGCAGTTCACTCATATAGGAAACTTTTGACCTTGTACTAAATCTTCTAAAATCTTCTATATCTTATTCTTATAGTTGACTTGGTATTGCTATAGTCAAGACCAATACTAGCAGTCAGAGTATATTATTAAACTGCTATGCTCTTATAAAGTTCACTCCAATTCTAATACTAATTTCACAACATATTCTTACTAATTTAATATTCAATTCAAGTTCTATCAAGCTGTCATTTTAGATAGTCTGAAAAAATAAAACAAGACCATACCTCTAGTTTACATATTTGCTAGCATATATTTTTTTTTGTCCAAAACTTGAAAATTTTGATAGCCTGATTAGTTCATCTGGTTCCTTCTTAAAGACTGACATATTTGTCTAGTTTTATAAGTTCTAGCTTCATTTTATAAGTTTAGTTTTTATAGTAATACTATCAAAGGTTCAGATTACCTCTCTACTTAGGTCTTCCAAGTAGGCTTCTATCTTCCTACCTGGTTCTTATGATTTACATGATCTAAGGACTTATCTTAGGTTCACACCACCCAGTACTAGTTTGTGTTTCTTCATACAACATTGTACAAGTGCCTAGACCTTTCAGTTATGCTGGTATAATACAAGTTACAGGTATCTTATCTCAACCAATCACAGAAGACAGTTAGCTGAAATACAGAAAGAATTATAAATTTTTATCATTACTGGGATTTTAATTTTAGACTTGCTACCTAGGGGTTAACAATCTATCCACTTCACTAGGTTGCCAAAATCTCTATTTATTAAGTCTTTTTTATAATATAATTGATTTATTTTTATTAAACCTATTTTTGTTTCAAGACTTTTTTAATATTTTATAATTTTTTTTAATATTTTAATAGATTAATTATATTTATTAAAAGTAATAATAGTTTGTTATTATTATAATTATTATTATTATTTTTTTTTTTAACCTTTGGCAGCCACGATGATCAATTAGTCAGAAGTTTATTTATAAATGTTTAGTATAGACAATATACAAATAAAACTATATCTAACTCCACATATCATTATTACACAGTTACTACAATTGGCACTTATAAGTAATCTGTTGCACCAAATCTGCTAAAATCTAGATCAAGCTCGTCTATCTGCCACCCTACAATTGAACAGCACCAATCTAATATCATTTATTTGTAGAGAGATAAAAAACCAAAAAAAAAATTTCTTGTTGAGAGAGAATACACTAAATAAATGTATATAGAGGAGAAATATAAAAAAAAAAATAAACAAATATCAAAAAATAAAAAGAAAGAGGATTGTTAACAAAGGCCAGACAAACAGTTACTAATTATAAAGGCTGTATCAGTCTATTAAAAATTATATATTACTAAATACAGTAATCTCTACTTTAACTCTATCTAATTAACATATTTAATACTAAAACTTATATTCTAAGAGAAACAATTTAACCAAAACTGAACTGGCAGAGAATTTTTCATATGCCAGATGTCCCAACTCCTTGTCACTGAATCCATCTTCATGTATGACTCATCTTACTTTTCACCAGATTTTACATTTTGACACTTGTCATATTTTCAACTAATCATCTTATCTTTACCAAAAATCTCCAATCTCATCTCATTGTTGTGTTTTTTTCAAGACATATGTACTTATGCTTTATCTACAACATGGGCCCTTTCTGAATAGAACTGATAAACAATCCTAATTTGGAAGAATCAATAATGCTGATTTCAATAGAGATAAACTAGATTGCCTATTTTTTGATAAAACTTCTTGGAAAAAAGTAGGAAAAGAATTTTTAAAGTACCAACTATAATGAGTATAAAAGTTTATGTTATATAGAATAGCATATTCAACTAAGCTTCTATCTTTGCTACTGCTCAGATATAGCTTGACAAAACTTTCTTGGTTGTAGCCAAAATTACTTTTTCAATAACTCTATTAGAGAGTCAAACTTACAAAGAGCTGTCTTTTTCAACTCTTTTTTATATGACCTATATGCAATCTGAAACTCTTAAATCCAGACACTATATGGCAAAGTTTTGTTATGTATAAACATACTAACTATATAATTTTTGTAGGTTAGTATGTGTGGAAAAATTGGTGCAGAGGATCATCATAAAGAGTGTTTCTAAAATAAGTTGATCTTTTTTTTTGTTTTTTATAAAATTTATTTAATAATACTTTTATTAATTAATATGTTCTTAATTAGAGATGTAGCAATTTAGTAAAATAGTTAAGTTGTTAATTCTTCAAATAATAAGTAGTAAGTTCAAAACCCACTAACAGTAAAAATTTGAATAATTACCTATATAATATACAGATAGTATTACAGTGATAAAATTCTGTTAATCAGTTGAAATAAATACCTGTAAATACAATTATATTAGCATAACTGGCAGGTTTAGAGCATCTGTACAATATTAAAATTATATAAAGAAATGCAAACTGGCATTAGATAATGCAAACCCAAGATAAGTTCTTGTAGTTATATAAATCTATAAAACTAAAAAGTTAGAGCTTACTTAAAAAGATCTGAGCAGAAAGATAATATATATCTTTGACAGTATAACTATAAAGACTAGACCTAAAAAATAAATATCAATATAAAAAAAATTGTGTAAATAAGAATCTCGAGTAAAAAGTATTACCAACTAGATTACCAGAAGTCTTAAACTAAAAAAAAAATTATAAAAGACAAAGTTCTAGAATATCAGAAACAGGTTATAGTTCTTTTAGACTATTTGAATTAAGAGTCTAAGAACTAAAGCAAGATATAGCTTAAGTATTAGGAATATGCTATAAAGTAAATGCTAGTATTTAGATAAACTTTGCAAGAATGAGTTCTGTTAACAAAAAAGATTAAATGTAGATAGTAGTTAGCAAAAAGTCTTCTAAAGTTCTATGGTCAGATAATATATTCTGAAATGTATAATGGCTTGACAGATGTACAAACTAATATTTTACTAACTTTAAAATTATTCAATTTTTTAAATATTTTAATATAATATTTACTTCTAACTCAACTTATAACATTCTATATACTATTCAAGAAAATTCAATCTTATTAGAATCTCTTTATTTTTTATATCCTAAATATCTAACTTTCAAAAAAAAACTCAAATACTATGGTATTCTATATTTAAACAAACTTATTATATTTAATAATTCATATTTACTAAATTAAAAATACATATTTCTTTACATTTATAAAATTTTAAAAGACAAACAATCTCTTTGGTTTACTTATTTAGAAAACCAAGTTACAAGTTATTCTATAATTATATACTATATTTATACTTATATTTACTTAATACTAATTACTATAGCTACACAACAGAACACTTCTTATTATATAAAAAATCTTGGCTTATTACAGTACTTGATAATTAAATCATTACTTATAAAGCTAGAAAACAATCTTCTTAATCTAATACTGTACTTATTACTTACTAGCAATATCAAATTGAATCACAATTTACTTACTTATATTCTCTTATATCTATTTAATTATATGTATATTCTAGGGATAGATCTTGTAGTCTAGTGGTCTAGACATCTCTTCCTTCACAAACAAGGTCAATAGTTCAATTTTAGCTGAAAGTAAAAACTCTGTAATCTACAGAAGCATATGAATGTATGTGAAGCTTTGTTGCCAAGTCCATGTGATTAGAAAATTAGTATAAAGAAAGTTTCTAGAAAGAAGTTTTCTAATATGAAGAGTTGGCACTTGATGCAAGAGAAGCAGAAAATATATCAGAAATAGAGAGAAGACATACTAGTGAGTAATATGATAAACATAAAAGGAAACTATAAGAAAGAAATAAACTTACTGAAATTTGAACACTTCTGGCACCAAACTAGTTTTAGTAAATATAAGATTTACTAAATTAGATAAATCTAAGGGATAATCTTGGTATTATACTTAGTAAGTCTGTGTTAAAGATAAATTCGAAGAACTATAGATACCTGGTAACATTTAATGTAATGGTATCTTAATATAAATAGTAATTAGATAGCTTTAACCTGGTATATTTATATGGTAATGTAAGCATTGCATATATGTAATAGAATTAAAACCAGAAAGTTTAAATAGAAGATTCACAGACAGATCTCAGATATAACAGCTAGTAAGTAACCTTTAGGCAAAACTTTTAATTAGATAATAACTAAAGTTATATATATGACTAGTTGTACTTTTGTTGATAAACTTTGCATATAATTATATAATAATATATTACTCAATAAAAACAGACAAACAAGATTGCTGCTTTAATACAAAAAAAAAAAATCATATGCATATTTTGGCTGTTCTCTAAATTTACAAATAATCAAGAACAAATATATAATTGCTATTTTTACTAATCTTTTAACTTAATTTTTTAATCAAATTAATACATATAACAAAACTCTTAACTTTAATATTAATTATTTGAATTTTTTATATTTAGTTGCAATTAGATATCTTATTCAAACTTTAAGTTTATCTAATATTATTATTTCAATATACTTAATCTTAACTATTTTTGAATCTTATTTACTAACTTATAAACTTTAATAAATTGTTAATTATAACACTAACTAACAAGAACTTTATTTTTATACTGATAGCTTTGTTATTAATTTGAGTACCTTTTAATGCTCTATAAGTATTATATAGGTTTAAGTTGCCAATAATTCTATATTGTATATATTTTAGATATAAGTTAAACTTTGGTCTTATTCATTTAAATTAGAACTTACTGCTATCTTATCAACTCTTATTACTAGTTTTAGAAACTGCATTGTAAATATATACACAAACTCTTAATCTGTAATTTTCAAATATCAATATCTTTTAAATTTTTTTACTATTTTACTAGAAAAATAGAGACTATTCAAAGTTCAAAGAATTTTGTTTTATGTTATACCTGATTTAGTCAATAAATATTGGTTATTGGTTGTTTTAATTTTTTATATTACACCTAATCTAGCCAATTAAAATCAGTAATTTGTATACATATAAACAGACATTAAATGCTCTATGCCTTAATAATAATGTTCTTTAGACAATTATATATACATTGTTAACCTACAAAAATGATCATAACTCTTGAACTACTAGACAGAATTCGATAAAACCACCACCATTCGAATTAGCTCACTGAGATGGTTCTAACAAGGTATAGATCATTTATTTCCGATCACAGAATCCCAAGATCAAATCTTATAACTAAATTAATAAGAAAGCTGTGATCTGATTGGTTGAATGATTACTGCGCGAAATGTTATACATATCAAACATATAACATTTATGTGATTTGAAGCATCTATATTTTATATTATCTTTAGTTTACATATATTATTTAGTTTATTTCTTTTATTTATTTTATATAT
>CAJVQA010001346.1:0-26092 GCA_910591915.1 Cetraspora pellucida | reverse complement strand
TTCTGTAGTGGTTCATTGAACCACAATACTGATAAGTAATTAATAAAAGTCAAAAGACCAAAAAGGTCACCTTAATATCAAAAAAAAAAAAAAAAAAAAGTAAGTTAATCAATATGTTGATCTTTTACATGTTCTATCATTTAATTTCATCTAGCACTATATTTTATACAAATTATTTTCTTATTTGAGCTATCAATAAACTTATTTTCTCAAACTCATAACACAAATTACAAATATCATAATCTTTCTTTTTCTTATTATTCTAACCTGTCTTATTGTCTTATACAATTTACAAAATTTTTGTTTCTTATATTTAATACAAAATCTAAAATAACATTTTCAAGCTTTATCCCAACCAACCTTATTTACTTTACATTTTTAATACAATAATGCATTTTCAATTAAAATTTTTTTATACATTTTCTGTATTTATTATTCTTTATATTTTTTTATTTTTATAAAACATTTATCTTCTGAATTAAATAAAAGTTTAACTTTATTATTGTTAATAAAAAACTCAACTTTTTTTTAAAAGATTTATTATTTTTTTCTGATATAACATTATGACCTTGAAAAGCTTGTTCAATTTCTTTTGAATATCTTGAATTTAGTGAAATTTCAAAACTTTCTTATCATCTTGTATTACATTTTTACTATCTTCAAGCATAAATATAAATATTGAATTAAAATAATTACAAATATTTTCTATTGTTGTTGTTATCTTTGTTTTTTGGCTACCAAGAATGAAAACTAGAGTGTTTTTATCTAAAAGAACACAATCATAGCATTATTTTTCTTATTCTAAAAAGGTTTTTATTTTACAATGATTTTGAAAACAACATTAAAAAGAGGTGCCTTATATTTAATACATTTGTAACAATTGCATATATCTAGTATAAAACATTCTTTGTAGTTATTTTAAGAAGTTATAGTATTGTATTCTATTGTTTAGTTTTAAAAAATTTTAGATAATTTTTGCTTTATTATTGTTTATTTTTATAATTAGAAGATATGCACACAGATATATTAAAGATAATCATGATTTTTTTTTTTAAATATTAATGATAAGGCCATATCTTTAACTTTATTAAAATTCAATTAAAGTTTTTACAAAAAAAAGCTTGCTTTTAAATTACATATGAAGAATAAAGACTCAGACATATAATCTGTGACCTAAATTCACAAAAGTGGCCAAGGCTTATCTAGATTTGGGTTTGAGTAATAATATAAAAGAGAGAGGTATAGTATTTAATCTATTAGATAGTTCAAAAATCAATTTTAGTAATAATTTGTAGTATTGAAATAGAAGGTGAGGGCAAACTAGAAGAATGACTATAAGTTAAATTAATAGAAAGTATAGTCTGGAACTGTGCAGAATGTAAAATACAATATGAAATCCATATTTGTTTGTATATTTGTTGGTTTAAGTAAAGAAGAAATTTGATAGAAAGAGTAGTAGCAGTACAGTAAGAGATAAAAGCATTGTAAATAGTAAAAATAAGATTAATAGGAACTAGATCAGATAGAGTAGAATAAAGAAAGATATATATGAAGAGCTATGCAGTTTGAAACTGTTAAGTGTAAGGATTTCAGTATGTAAATCAGAAACAAGATTGGCAGGCATATCAAAATTGGTTGTATTTAAAATACTATTAAGAGAATTAGAGATTAAGTGATAAATTGTTTGGGTTAATGGGCAGATGACCCAGTGATGTAAAGAGCTAGTTTGGTTGCATTAATAACAGGAGAAAGGGAATGAAGAATTACATTTATAAAGAGTATGAAGAACAGAAAGTTCATTTGTAAGAATTTTAACTTAAAAAGTTTTTAAAATAGATGTGTAAAAGCTATAAGCAAAGTTAAAAATTTTTTAATTGTTGTTGATGTAAAGCCATGTAGCTTCCCAGTTAATATCAAATGCAATGGTAAACCATTGTTGAAAATAATGTTGAGATGTCCAAAATATTATAATATAGACTTGGCATATAGTTTGAAAAGAGTATTAGATAGGAATTTTAATAGGAAATTTATCAATAAAAGAAGTATAGTTGAGGTTATAAGGATTATTAGTTAAAAATATTAGGTAAGGTAATATTTGATAATTGCAAGCAACTTGATTAGTAAGGTTATTAAATAGATAATTTTGGCATGCAGTAACTTTATGAAAAGTAAGTTAAATTTTATAAGACTTGATAAAGTTAATAAGTGTTTGCCAGATGGAAAAATATAAAGTATAAGTATGAAAAAGAGTAGATGCTAATTGACAAATATTATAATATTTAGAGATTACTGATTGTGAGTCAGTGAATATGTGAATAGAGCAATGTCTAGAAGCAGTAATAATTGCTGAAAGAATAGCAAGAATTTCAGCTTTGAAGAAGTATAGTCACAGTTTAACTTGTGCCTAAAATGAATTAATAGTTGTAGAGTTATCAATTTGAATTCAACCTATGCCTATAGAGCATTGCAAGGTACTAAGATCAATAACAGAACCATCAGTATAAAATGAAATAGATGATAAATTGTGATTTGAGTTAGTGATAGTTTGAAGATTATTAAAAAGTTGGCATGTTTCAAAAATAGGAGGTAGTTGTTGTAGATTAATTGTGAGTGAAAAGAAGGTAAAATATATAAAAAATGTCAAAGAGCAACAAAGTATGCAATATCAAGAAAGTTTGCATAATGATTAAGAGTTCAGTCAAAATTGATATGACAAAGCAGTTTAGTAGTCAAGTTAATAGAAATGAAAATAGTACATTTGTTAGTAATTGTATTTGAATTAAGGTAGCATCTAGTACATAATATGGTAGTAAAAGAAGGAGTAGAATAAAAATTAAAGAACTGAAACTTAAATGAGCAGTGCCAATAGTTGATAAAAATATGGCCAGTAGATTTATTATGCCTTCTGGTTTTGTCAATAATTATTTGGTTATCAAGAACAGTAAGTAACCAAGATTTAGTGTTAGAAGTGAAGTGGCCAGTAAAGTAGCAGAAGTAGTTTATGAAAGATAAATTATAATAATCATATAGAGTGCATTAGTAGAAGTAACTTGTAGTAATGTCCTCAAGGGTAGTAAACCATTGTAGTATAATACCTTTTGGAATTTTGTTAAGTCTAGGTAAAATGTGTTGTCAGTGCAAAAGACATGAGTTGTTATAAATGATAAGTTGGTTCAAAAAAAGAAGTTTATAATATCTGAGTTGTTTTTTGAAAATAGAGTATTTTGGATAAGGAGAAAGAAGAAATTCAAGAGATATAGTTCTATTATTTAGGATGTATGAGATGTTATAGATTGGGCTAGTTGAAAAAGTTCAGCCTATATGTTTGATAAGTTGTATTATTTTGAAATTTGTGGTTAATCAATTGGGTTCATCAATGGTTGGCTTAAGATAAAGAAAAATATTAGTAGAAGACCAAAAGTTGTTTTGGAGTTGTTAAATACATATATAAGTAGATGTGCCTAGTAGGTCAAAATTGTTAAGCTGTTTGAAAAGATTGGAAATATAGTGTTATAGTTGAATATTCCAGATATGTTTAATGTTGTAGATTTGAGGATGTAATAGAGTACTAGATGATATTGTATAGCAAAGTTTAGCTTTAAGCTTAACAAGACAAAGTGTTAAGTGAAAATTTTGTTGAAGTAGATTGGTTAATAACAATATTATATAAGTGGTATTTAATAGAAGGAATAATAACTGTGTTAATAATATAGCAGACATGTGAATCAGTTATATGTTTTGTTTTTACAATTTGGATAAGTTGAAAGAATTCAGAAATAATTAATTTTGTTTGTTTAGATTGCTATTATCTAAGTAAATCAGCAATCTAAAAATTTGAAGGGTTGTTTAAAAGAATAAAAATAGAAGTAGATGATTATTATAAAAGATATAAGTATAGTAAGATGAAAAGTTATTAGTAACCAGAATAAATTTTGAGGGATTAACTTGGATGTTTGTTATAGTATAAAATGATTTAGCTATAGATAGTATATGAAATAGCTCAGTTTGTAAGAAAGTGATCCAAAGAGTATTATTCATATATGCTAGAACTGAGCATTGTTTTTGTAATGAATTAGTTGTTTGAAGTTTTAGATTGATGGTCCAAGTAGATTGTAGAGTATATCCAGAAACTTTTGAGTATATGTATGAAATAAGTAGATCATAATAAATTTGCTATAATAAAGATGTAATTGTTTCATCTTGGTCAATACTATTGTAAACTGGATAAGATGAAGTAAGATCAAGATTGGTAATAACTTAGTTGTAATAGTTAGTAAGAAGATTAGTAAGAATGTTAATAATAAATAAAAGAAGTAAGAGACAAGAGAGTGAATGTTTAAAAAGAGCAAAGTTTACAGAATCATATGCTTTGCTCATATCTTGTAAGAATAACCAAATGTCTTTGTGATTACAGATAGCATCTTCAATAAGATTATTAAGAATATGAATAAGAATTGAAGCACTATTATTGGGGAGTGCAACATAGTTAAAAGGTAAGAAAATAGTGTTTGAAGAAAATACAGAACTGAGTCAGTTTGTAAGAATTTTTGTGTAAAGTTTGTAAATGTGTTCAATTAGACTGATAGGTTATGTGAGGTTAAGGTCACTATCAAAGGTGTTGTGTTTAGAAATAGGATAAATTCTACTATGTTTTTATTGTTTAGAAATTTTGTTATCAAGAAAACAATGATTAAAGAAAGTAGTAATAGCAAAAGTGTATTGGAGGCTAATGTGTTTAATCATTTCATAACTAATCCCTGTATGACTACAGGCTTTGTTATTAGGTAGTTATAAGAGGGTTTGGAGAAGTTCTTTATTAGTAATAGGAGTATTAAGTGAATGATACCAATTTGGATTGATGTGAGAAAGTAAAAAGTATGTTGTTTTCAAAAATTATTAAAGAGGGTTTCATTAATAGGTCTAAGTGCAGTTCAATCATAAAAATAGAATTGGACATGTTATTTAATAAGTGATGAATCTGTAATAAGTTAGTTTGGTAATTTTATATTTAAAAATGAACAAGTTGATGATAGCAATTGAGGATGCTATTAATAGCCTGAGTAGAATGTGTTGTAAGAGTAACATATCTTTTGTCAGTGGCTTTATTGATTTGTTATTGAAATAAAAAAGAGTTTTCAAGTTGATGGGCATGATAGAGTTGTTTTCAAATAAAGTGGGTATGTTGAAGCCATAGTTAAATACAGTCTACTCTGTATAAAATAAACTTCTATATAATGAACTCTAGATATAGTAAACTTAAAATTTTAAAAGTTTTATAATAGTTTAGTATAGGAAATGCAATTGTCCTTAAGAAAACATAGTAACTTTCTATAATGGACTTTTTTTTTCTTTCAAAACTGTCAGTTCATTATAGAAAGTGTTGACTGTACAGAAGAGGTTGGTGGAGGTGAATAATTAAAAATCACATTGTGACTGTTTATTAATTTGAAAGATGTTTTGATTAATACTTAAGATATTAGAAGATTGGGTGAGTTTTTTAACAAGTTTAATGATATGTCTAAGTTTTTTAAAATAGAGATATAGTAAAGTACTATGGAATAAATATTGGTAATTGTAACTTCATTTGTGAGAGATTTTGTTAGGAATTGTATAAGTGGCAGTATAGATTATAAAGCATTGAATTTTATGCCAAGTAGTTTCAATACTTTTATCAGTAGTACTATTGATAAGTTTTTGTGTAATAAAAGTTGTTGAGTTAAAGTATTAGCAAAAGAGTTCTGTCTTCTGTAATCATCATTTTATAATTGAATATATAATGACTGATTCTAGTATGTTTCTATAAAGGTTTACTATAGGCATGTGGGAATGTTCAGGTGGAGATAAGAATCAAGTGGTTACTTGAGATAGAGGTTTGACTGTTGTCAAGACTATAAGAAAGAAGAAATTATATATTAAATTAGTAAGTTCAGATGTAGTCAATGTGACTAGTACTAGTATTGTTAGACCAAGTAAAGTGTTTGTTGTTAAAATGGGCTCCAATATTATACATATTGAAATAATTAAGAATGTTGATAAGTTTATATTTTGAAAAAGAACTGTAAATATGATCCTGTGTATTAAAATTACCAAGGATAATAGGATAAAAGTGAAGTTAAGAAGCTTGTTAAATCCAGTTGATTACTGTGTTTTGGGTTTGGTTTTGAATAATTATATTAGTAGATGAGAGGTATACTAAGATAATATAAAGTTTAACATTGTTTTGAAAGAAAATATTAAGTGTAATAGCTTCTTTTGGATGAGTATAAACATTGTGAATGTGAGGTTTAAGATAATTATGAATTATAATGGCTGTCTCTTCTACAGAAGTAGGAGAGTTAGACCAGTAATAAATGAAAAAGTTGTTGCAGAAAAAAAGATTAGTTTTGTTAGAAATATTGTTTCAGTAATGTTGGCAATATATATGTTATTATTAGAACAGTAATCTTGCTAGGCTTCTCTTTTTGTTGGATTATTAAAGCCTCTAACATTGTGTGTAGCAATAATTAGGTTAAGATAATGAGAACTTAAGTTAGAAGAATACAAAGCAGAGTTAACATCACTTGGAGTTGAGTAATGGTCATTAGAGAAGAATTCAGATAAAATAGAAGTAGAACTAAAGGAGTTGGATTTGAGAGGAAGGTTATAGAATAGTGGGAAAAGGTGTAAAGCAATAATTCTTTGATCTGACAAAAGAGTGTCATTAGGGAGGTATATGTGGGTTTCATTGTAAAATGAATTAGCAGAAAATGTAATACTAGATACAGTTTTGTTGTTATTATATTTGTTTATATATTGAATTATGATTTGAATAGTTTGATTATAAGAAAGAAGTGATAAATTGTAATAAAAAAAGAATTTGTTAAAGATGTGTGAAGATTATAGGAGATTAAAGATGTTGTAAATGATCTTTAAAATTGTCTTCTACAAAGTTGATCACCATATGCTCAGCTTTTACAGCTATATAAAGTACTATTGTCTGCCCTGTACATTAGGTCTGACTATTATTAACTTGGCCTTTCATATAAATAGGCTTGTCTACCTGCCCACTTATTTTATTTTTATTATTAACTACAGTAGTGTTTCTTTTATTAAGGTAGTGGCTGCTTCAATGTTGGTTGTAGAAGACAAAGAACTTAAAAAAAGATTGTAAAAAATGTGAATTAAGAATAGAAACTGGTTGAAAGTCAAAATGGAATTTTTTTACTAAAAATTTTTTAGCTGCTGGATAGTCAGTGTCATTGAAATATTTGACAATTTGTATATAAATAGATTTTTAATTTTTAACAATGCCAAAATAGATAATTATTTGGGCAAGAAATTTAGTATCAATAATATTTTTTATTAATAAGTTAATTGCCTCCTTTTTGGAAAGAGACTGTATGTTGTGATTTTTTGCTGCAATTTGGTAATATAGTAAAAGGTAACAGTAAAAGTAATAATTTCACATTTAGAATTTGTTTTAATTTTGTTTTGTTTGCAAACAAAGTCTTTAACTTGATTAGTCAACTTGTTCAGGGCTTTAATAAGAATAGGTTGATTAAGGCAGCATATTCTTTATTTTTGTGAAATAGTATAGTATTAAGAGTAGGATGAATCCATGTTTCATCCTCTTTAAGTAGAAATGATAAGCAAGATTTGCTTAGTATAGTATTAAAAGTTTAGTACTATCATAGAATTTTTTTTTCATTGTAGTATTGACATGATTTGTTATCACAAATAAGACAATGAAAATTTGCAACACCAGATGCTTTCTCATATCACTCATAAAGTGAATTGGGTATTAAAATATATAGGATTTAGGAAGATGCTTAGAGAGTTGAAGGATAAAATGCTAACAGAATTAAATTCAGAGAGAAGTTTTAATTTTTTTTTGTTAATAATAAAAAAAAAATTGTTGACTATAAGGAGGATAGTAGGTTTCAAACCAAGAGTTAAAATGATCAAAAGAGTTTTTTAGAAAGAAAATGCAGAATCTTTTGAAAAAAAGTGTTTTAGAAATATTGAAAAAGAGCTTGATATTAAATCTAGTATCTGATTGAATGATAAGGTATTTTTGGTCATGATTGGTAGTTTGAATGAAAGATTCAATTTTAATCTTTTAGGTTTAAGCTTTAAATCTTCAGCAAATTTTTGGTAATCAATTTATTGATAATTATTAAATAAAAAGAGATGGAGTCATATAAGATTAAGTTAGAGTTGGAGATAATTGTAAGCAGTATATAGAGAAATGGTAACTAGTGAAGCAAAGATTTCAAGATAGTTAAGTTTTGTAAAAAGAATAGTTATAAATTTAAGCAGTAAGTTTTTAAGAGTAGATTCAAGTAAGTTAAATAAAATAGTAGCACTTTTGTTAATATTGGGATTGCTATTGTAAAAAAATTAGTTAAAAATTCTGGTCATTATCTAGTCATAATATAAATAATGTAGTAGAATGAGGCCTTGAGTGTAGGTTGAGTAGAGGTAGCTGGTTTGATTTCTTTACCAGGATAAAAATCATAGAGAAATTTTTTAAGAAAAGTGAAGAGTTAAAGAGAAAATGTAGTTTGTAATTTTTTATTGGGTTGTATTTCTTCAATAATTAGGAAATTTACAAACCAGTTACATGTAGAGTTGGATTTTGGTTTGAGTATACTAAAGTAGGTTTGAAGAGGAGGTTTGTTAGAAATACTGTCAGGTTGATTAGTATTGTTAGAGTTATTAAAATTTAAGTTAGAATTATTAAGATATTAATAATAGAAGGTTGGTTAGAAATATGATTAGTATTAGTAGTTGTAGCAAAGAAAGAATCAATAAGATCAGAAGTAATAAAGAAAGTTTGGTTTGAGGAGTTAGTATTGGGGTTTGTAGTTTAATTAGAATCCAGTAAGATGGTTTGAAAAGTTTGAGTAAGATTTTTCTTAGTTTGAGATAAACTAGCTTCATGCTAAGATAAGGCAGTCATACAAATAAGATGATAGACTTTATTGTTTTTAGTAAGATATTTTTTAATAAGATAATAATACTTATTTCTTTTGGTACAATCAATTGGAACAGAGCATTTTGGACAGGTATAGTAGTGTATGTCAGGTATAGGAGATGAGGTGACACTGTTAGTAGAAGAAGAGATGTTAGATATAAGATCTTAACTTGTTTTATTAAGTTTTTTAGATTTGCTGTTGATGTGAATAGTAGTAAAATCAGAGCTTGAATATGGTTGGTATTGGTAGGTAAAGTAAATTTAATGTAATATTTGCCACAAAGACAAGTAATCACAGAGGTAGAAGAAGAAGCTTGAAAAAAATTTGTGATCTTATGTAATCCAAGATTTTTGTTAAACAGAAAGTTGGTTAAATTTTAGGTGGGATTAGATGAGCACTGTTATCATGTTCTTCTTCATAAAGAGTGATTCCAAAACTGTTAGAGAAGTTTTGGTAAAAGTTATTAAAGTCTGCAATATCAGGCTCTTGATGAGTTAGTGTAGCCATTTTGCAATGTTTACAGGTTAAGTAAGGAGAAGAAAAGAGAAAATTAAGACTTTAGAGAATTTTACTAAATAGCAAATATGATTGTAAGTGTTAATTTTGCTAGAGTAGTAGATAAAAACAAGAGTTGTATTGTGGAGGTATCACTGAAGTAGTACTAGAGTATAACTAGAATGGTTAGGGTCACTACTGTAACTTAGGTACTGGACACATCTATAATTTGTAACACAAATTATTGTATAATATAAATAAAAACTAAATATAAAAATAATAGCTTGTATTAAATGAATATCTATAAATAAGTTGGTTACAGATATTTGTATAAATTAATAAGATATGGATTTGGAAATGATTGTATGGTTATATAAAAAACATATAAAGGAAAAAGAAGATGGGATAAGGACAAAAAACAAAAAAAAGGTTTTGCAAGAGAGTAAATATTAAGTTTGGTTCAATATTAGGTCAAAATCTTCATTTGAAGTTTGTTTTAACCAGGTGACTATGTATTACAACTTTAATTAAGAGTATAGAACAGGTTAAGACAATAGAACTACAAGAAGATTAAAAGTTATAAACTGTGGAGACCAAAGGCTGTCAGTACAGTTTTCTTAATGAATTTGAAATATAGAAGCTTAATATTTACAATTTATATGTAAAATGTTGAGCTGAACAAGTTTACTTAAGGGGGTGTGGCAACCTAGTAAAGTGAATCGGTTGTCAACTCCCAAGTGGCAGGTCTAGAGTTCAAATCCCAAGGACAGTAAAAATTTGCAATTCTTTCTGTGTTATGGCTAATTGTCTTCCATGATTGGTTGGGATAAGATACCTGTAACCTGTGTCATACCAGCATGACTGGAAGGTCTAGGTACTCGTACAATGTTGTATGAGGGAACACAAACTGGTACTGGGCAGTGTGAACTCAAGATAAGTCCTTAGGTTATGTAAATCACAGGAACCAGATAGGAAGACAGAAGCCCACTTGGAAAACCTGAGTAGAGAGGTAACCTGAACTTTTAACAGTGCTATTGTAAAGACTTGACTTATAAAACAGAGCTAGAACTTGTGAAACCAGGCAAATGTGCTGGTCTTTGAGGAGAGACCGAATGAACCAACCAGGCTATCAGAATTTCTGAATTATAGAGGAAAAAGGTATATGTTGATAAACATGTAAACCAAAGGTATGGTCTCATCCTACCTTTTCAGCCTATCTGGAATGGCAGCTTGGCAGAACTTGAATTGAATATCAAAGTAGTAAAGATATGTTATAAAGTTAGTACTGGGGTTGGAATGAACTCTACAAAGACATAGCAGTTTAATGATACATCCTGACTGCCAGTATTGGTCTCAGTCATAGCAATACCAGGGCAGCTATAAGAATGGAATATAGAAGATTTTGGAAGGTTTAGTACAAGGTCAAAAGTTTCTTATATAAGTGAACTGCTTTAAAGACTTAGTAACCATGGCATATTTTTATTAGCATCAGCTAAGGTCATTGGTAAGCAGAAGTAGATGAGTGGATATAGAAACAGAGTGGTTAAATAGAGAACCTACAAGTGGGTTTCAGGTATGGCAGCTAGTGTAGAACCTTCAGGTGGACACCTAAATTAGACAATGACTAAAGTTGTATGAATGGCTAGTTGTACACTCTCTTTATAGTTGCCTCCTGTAGTTGTAATGCAACCATTAGTCAAATATACTATCAATAAAATTCTGGGTCACAAGTACTCACCTTAATATTTAAAAAAAAAAAGTTTACTTAAGAGCCTAGAACAGGTTGTCTTAGTAAAATAAATAGTTATAAGTGTTTTTAGATAGATGAATTTTTTAATTAATTTTTGTGCAATAGATTTGCAGAAAGAGTTTTATATATTACTATAATCCTGACTTTTATAGTTTATCAAGAATTAATTTTAATAGAAATAAAACATTTTTACAAAATATAAAAAAAAATCAAATTATAAATAAAGAATGATCAAAATATAGAATATAGTTTTATATGAAACTTATTAATATCTTTCATTATCACATCAAGAGCTTTGTTATAAGAATCAGTTAAATTGTTATTTAGTTCTGCAAGTTCTCTATCATACTTTTGTTTTAAGTACAAGAAGAATATAAAAGTTAGTGATAAGATTATAAGATAGATAATAAATATTTTCTTGTAAAAATAATATTTATTTTTAAAATTCTTTAAATAAAATAACTGATTTATTTCTACAGATATCCCAAGAAGATTAATTAATCTGTTATTTAGTAATTAATTTAGTATAAGTTGATATTCTTTAATTTGTAATAAAACAGTAACTAGATTATTATTAAGTTCTATGATCAAAAATTATAAGTTTAAATATCTTTGATAAGAAAGATTGTATCTAAGTATAAATTTTGTCAAATATTAATTAACTAGTTCATCTTATAATAATCAAAAGATGATCTGTATTGTCTTATATAAACTAAAATAGATAGTTTGTTTAATAGAGACAATTTAATTATCATCAGTTTTAAAAAAACTTATTTTGAATAAACACAAAAGTTAACATTATTATATTTTAAGTTAAGAAAACAAAAGATAATATTGTTATATTTTAAGTTGAGAGAACAAAAATATAAATTTGAATCAAGTATAATAAAATGATTTATTGATAAATAGATATATATTTGCTATAAACTAAATAATACTTTTTTTGTACAATCTTGCAATATCTAAAACTACAATAAAACAAATCAGTCAAATCAAGTTTCTTTATTACTAAGTATCTAAACTTTTGTATTACCTGTTTGTATAAGTTATTTTTATAGATAAAAATTGATACTGGGTTCTGAAGCATACTTATATCTTTTGAAATAATACCAAATTTATATTCTACTAAAAATACAAATTTCTCAATTTTAGTAAAAAAGATATATATAAGTTTTATTTTCAAAAATTCTTTGTCTAATTTATTAGTATTGTTTATATGTTCTTATATCTAATCCCAAATTTTGCTTCTTTGTTTTCCAATAAGGATATCTTTAATCATATCCTAATATAATTTTATGTTAAAGACATTTTTTATAATTATTTTATTATCATCTTACAACATCTTTTCAAAAATTGATACTTTAATTTTCTTTAGTTAATTCTATTTTGTCTTATTTAATTTTTTCTGCAAATGCTTTATATTTTTTAAAACAAGAATGATAAAAACAATTTTTATTATTATCATAAATCTTATCATATAAGTCTTCTATTTTGTATTTCTGATTTTTTATAATAATTTCTTCAGATAAAGAAACTTCTTTCGATTTCTTTTTAGTTTATGAATTAGTTTTTTTTTTCTAATTTGTTTTCTTGATATTTTGTTGTTTTGTTTTTTATAATAGAGGCTTTTTTCTTAATATATAAGAGTCTAATATAAATTAAAATTGTTTTTTGGTATTATATTCAGATATTTTAATTCTTAGTTGAGTTTGCATATTTATTTTTAAAAAAATATTTTGAATAATTTAGTACTCTTTAAATAAAAAAATAATGTATTACAGATTTGTAATCCTTAAATAAAAACTAATAAAAATAAAACAGAAGTATCAGATGACTGTTGAGTGAATAAAGTTCACTCTCACTAAAGAAACCAATAAGAATAAAACAGAAGTATCAGATGACTGTTAAGTGAATAAAGTTTATTCTTATTAAAAAAATCAATAAAAATAAAACAGAAACATCAGATAATTGTTAAGTGAATAAAGCTTACTATCACTATAAAAACCAATAAAACTAAAACAAAAATAACAGATAACTATTAAATGAATGAAGCTTATTTTTACTAAAGAAACTAATAAAAATAAAAAGAAATATCAGATAACTGTTGAATGAATAAAACTTATACTTAGTAAAAAAACTAATAAAAATAAAACTAGAATATCAGATGACTATTAAATGAGCAAAGTTCACTCTTTAATCCTAGGCCTTGTACTAGCAGTTAATATATGACATAATAAAACACTATGCCAAATATATTATTATATATTTATAAAACAAATATATAGTAATAAGTAGTAGATCAGATATATAAAGTACTATATCTTATTATACTTTTAGTGATCATTAGACTAAGAAATAAACAACAAAGATTAATACAAATTGGTTTACAAATGAACTAATCATATATCAACTGAAAATAATATGATTTGGGCAAAAAAATAATAATTATGTCTATCAAGTAAATGAAATTTCAAAAAAATACATATAACTAAATCAGAAAATATATAAAAATTCATAACTAATTAAATGAAAAAATCAGAGACAAAAATTTTTAATAATTAAATAAAACAGCAGAACAAGTAATTTACTATATATTTTTCAATTTCAAAAAGTACATAAAACTTCAATCATGTGATCTAATAGATATTTTGGATTTAAACTTTCTTTTATCTAATAATATTTAGAAAAATTTTATAAAAGGAAATATTTTTGTAGATATAAAAAGTATATAAAATTTCATATTATTATATTGTACAACTTTGCAGATATGAAATCTATAGATTTTGAATTATTTTTATTTTTTTATTTATTATCTATCAATAGTTTGATCAGAATTTTTTTTATTACAAATTTTTTTATCTACATGTTGATCAGTTCATACAGACATATAATTTGGAGTTTTTATTATCAAATAAATTATAATTTTGATTATATTGAAATATAAAAAGAAATCTGAAACTTATTTCAAAATAAATAGATACTTTTTAAAAAGAAATATTTTTTTAATTATTTATTAAATTCTAAATTAAACTAAAAATAAAAAATTAAACCTTTAATATGATTAATATAAAATTTAGATAATTATATTTCATTGATTAAACCAAAAATATACTCATCTTTATATCATTATTATCAAGAAAAAAGATTATTTTGTAGCTAAATTTCAACTAAAAAATAAAATATAAAGAAAAACATCAAAAGATTATATAATATAAAAAACTAAATTGATATTTATTTTATATTAAATCTACTTTTAAACAATAATATTCAAATATATTTCATTTATAAAATCATTGAAAAACTAAAAATAATAATAAAAAAACAAGAAACAACAGTTGGGTTGATACAACTGATATAAAGATTAATTAAAAGTTATCTATTATTAATAAGCATTTTTTTTGTTTATTACAAAGTCAAAGAGACAAAGAAAAATAATGCGAAAAGAAAGAAAAGAATTGTAATTTTGGTTTATTTAATTATATAATTAATATTTATATAAAAAATTATAATTCATTTTTTAGTTTAGTAACAATATTATATCTAACTTTTATTTTAATAATAAAGATTTTTACAGATGAAAATGAATGTATTAAATTTTTATTCGATAATAATATTTTGTATAAATCTACAGAATATAAAATATGTAAAGTAAACTTGTTTCAAAATAATAAAATATTCATTTGTGTAAATAAAAAATATAAAAAATCAGTTTCAATATTCAAAATTTTTTTCTTTTCAAAAGAATATATAAAATGTAATTTTATAATAATGCTTGGCTATTTTTGACTATCTAAATATAATTATTATTTGATTGAAAAAATGACAGGCCATTCATCAAATACAATAACTGATTATATGAAATTTTATTGAGAATTAGTTATTAATGCTTTAAAAAATTATGAAGACAAAATAGGTAATGAAGAAATCTTTATTGAAATTGATAAATCTAAATTTGAAAAAAGAAAATATTATTATTATAGAATTATTGATGTTGTCTAAATTATTGGTAATATTAAAAGAACAGAACAAAAATGATATTTTCTAATAAAGATATGAAATGTGATGAAGAAACAATCAAAGATATCTTGAATAAATATATTGAAAAAGAATTTATTATTCATATAGATTGTTAGAAAGACTATCTGAATATTGATAAACTAGACTACAAATATAAAACTGTTAATCATTCAGAAAATTTTGTGAATCCTAAAACCAGTGCATATATAAATATCATAGAAGAATTATGGAATTGTATTAAGTTACAGATTGCCTCATGAAATTGAAATAAAGATTTGATTAAATCACACTTATTCAAATTTATTTGATGCAAAGTAAACAAAAACAGACTCTAATATATATTTATCAAAGCATTATGTTCCATAGCATATTACCAATCTGATGATATCACATTGTAACAATTGCATGCATTAGTACACATTAAACTACAATTCAACTCTAATTTTAGAATATCTCTGCTACTTGTTTCTTTATTGCTTTTTTTAATATATTTATTTTTCTTAAAAGAGATATTTCTGCTTTATTTATATTTTTTATTGATATTTGTTTATTTATATCATATAAATTTTATACTATCTTTTAGAGTTTAAGTCAAATCTCTATTTTTTTCTAAATTTTTATTGAATTTTTTCACTAAAATTCTTTATGTACTAATTTTTTTAAATTACTGCCTTCTATCTCTTTTTCTTCTTGAACTTTTCTTTTAGAAATTTAAATAATAGTTTTTAGTCTTTTTTTATATTTTTCTTGTAAGTTTTGACTTTGTATTTTTGAAAAATAGATCATTATAAAGAGTTAATCAATGTACTGTACTGCTTGAAAAAAACTCAAAACTGTATAAATACTGTAAAATTAAATTAAATTTATTAGTTAATCAGATAAACTTCTGCTTATAAGTTTTTATCCAATATGTTATCACCCAGTTCATGCCTGGTGATGATATAATAAAATGAATATTAAATAAATATTATTTTAATGTTGTAAAACAAGAATTATACAAAATATACGAATCACAGAATTATTCGATATGATTGAAAAATTTCCTGAACTCGATAAGATTAAAAAAATTTGAGACGATCTTATTATAGAATTTGCTAAATAGAATAATACTCAAACTCATTCAATCTTACAAAGAATATATCAATTCATTGAAATAAAAACTAACATTTAGTTGATATGATTTTTAATATCTTATTTAATCTTAATATTTTTGTATTGAATTACATTGGATCAGTAAATATTTAATGATCTGGACATTGTTTCAAGCTAAATAAATCCACAGAAATCAATAATTTCAGAAGCACTTCCATAGAAAAGCGTATTGTATATAATACAAATGAAAACTCTTAAAAAATAAAAATAAAATTTTTTCGTTTCAATAATTTCCCACCGATGGACATTCTTTCTCAGCATCGTTTCATTAGATTTACATAACATTTTGAGCATTCTCAAAAATATTTGGTTGTAAATTATCACAGCAAATAAATACTTGAAGTGATACATTATTACTATAATTTAAATAATAAGGTACAGGTTTTAATGTAAAATCACCCACATAATTATATCAAAAGAATAAATATCAAATACTGTAGTATATGGATTTTCATTAAAAACCTCTGGATCTATATATGGTAAAATGCCATAAACTCCATTAGGGTTCGCTTCTAACGCTATTGAAAGACCTAAATCTACAATGTTTCTAGCAAAATGTTACTCGCTAACAACCCTCAGTAAACTGGATTTGTGACAATTGGTATATTCAAAGATAGAGGTTGTGTTCCAAATGAATTTGGAAGGACCATTGCATGAATGATTGTTCAAATGCATAACACTTAATACTATATATGTGACAAGAAATCCGATGATTTTTTAGAGATAACATTCGACAATTTACGTATTTCATCAACTTGAACTTTATATTTAGGATTCAGCCTACAGGTTAAAAAAAATTGTAAATACGATGTTGGATCAACCCAAATGTCTACACGAGAGACTGCACAAATTCGCCTCACGGAATTTACATTCTGTGAATACTATGTATCTCACCAGAAACACCGCGAGTCTGTACCTCACTCGACCGCAGCGTAACTTACACATCGGATTGTCAAGAGATCATTACATATATTTGTTGAAAAAAAAAACCAACAAATATATGCTAACAACATGTATTTAGTAAGGAAAAAACTTACCAATTACTTTGGACTAGGAAAAATAAAATTTTATATTGTTCATGAATATTGATATAAGAGAGAATTACGTTCTTTAAAAGAAACAATTCCCTTTTTCGTTTATTTATAATCTCATCGTTTACTGATTTTAGGAATACAAATAATATTAATTATTAAGGTAAAAACAAAAAGTGTAGCGTACGTATGACCGGTTAATGTAACGAATTTCATATAACTTACTGCATCGTCTTCATCGATAAGAGCGGTTCAATAACTACAAAGATCTTATGAACATAGGGACGAACGAAAGTATCCAGTTATAAAATATATGGTTTATAACTTTAACCAACAAATGTCTTTCCTAATCTTCTAAATTTTGCGACATCAAAAGTGGAAGGATTTTGTCAGTTATATGTCGAAATGCCGTCTTTCTCAGGGGTGAGGTTCCACTCTTTATCTTCAGAAAAAGGCGCATAATATTGCGTTCCTTTAACTCATCAACAGATAATTCGCTTTCATCTTTGTCTTCTAATAATTTACCAAAGGGTTGCATGTCTTGTTATTTAAAAAATGGCAAACTGTCCACACCTGGAATTTCAGCGGATAGGTCGTAAGGGTGCATCTAAATCTCATCAAAATCATTAATGATTACATTATTCGAGGTAATAGGAAGACGGTTAATAAATTTTGTAAATACCAGGAAGAATAAAAGAATAAGAAATTTTTTATGAAAGAAAATTTTTTTTTAATACTTTAACAAAACCAGATTGATATTTGTTGTACAGCCATCCAAATTAGCTACGGAGTGATGCAAATCACGAAGTGCGCCCTGATTGTGTGTTAGACCTGGGTTTAAAAATTTAGCGTATACGGTCAACTCTCGGTAATCGAGTATCCTTATGTCAAATCCCGAACTGCCGGCCAAAAAAACATGGGTCGTAGTTCTCAAAAATTCCCAATATACCTCACATTAAAAATTGTGCACTATGAGTAAAATTTATCCTGAAAACTTTTACTTAGAGGTAGGAAGTTAGTTATCATAATAAATTTTGGGTTGTACACAAGATCCTGTGATTTTATTGGATCCGGATATGGTCGGAAATGATCTTTAGCAGTTTAGAAAAACCTCCAATCTGCCTTTTTTGGGTTAAATCACGCAGAGCAACTACCGACAGACTTTCACTGATCGACGAAATTTTGAGTTACAGCGGTTTTTTTAGAAAATGGTACGTAGTTTTTGTTTTGATTTCACGTTACACCCGATCTTGTAATCTAATTGGTCAATTGGGTACTACAGAACAGTCAGAATTTGAAAAAATGTTAAATATAATTGTATGTAATACAAACGTAATATTCCGATTTCTCTCTACAATAGTTTGTTTTGCTATATTATACTTTGACGATCATTACGACATTTTATAGAGTTAGATATTATTTTACATTTTGCATAATAATTAGTTAGAGTCTAATAGATAGTATAAAAGAGGGTTTTAGAACATTAATAAATGAAGATTCTTCTTGTACTAAGTTGTATTTTTCTTATAATCGTGCTTACGGCACTGAACTGGAAACTATTCAAACAGTGTTCATTTAGAGTAATATATACTGTACCCGCAATATAATTTCGATTTATAAAATAAATTTTCATAACAAGATCACGCTGTCTAATGATATGCAAGATTTCGAACAAAAAACTTGCCCATAAATCATATACCTTACTCACTAAGTTCCTGGTATTGAATTTTGACAAGATACAATATTTTGCACCCGTATACCATTTCACTCATGGATAGGCCATACACTTGCTTCTCTCATTTCTGGTACATAACACCTGAATTATCAAGAGGGCGATTCCTTGTTAAGCCATATGTAAACATGGTGACTATATTCGGGAAATCTCTTCGATAATGATTGTTGTAAATATTATTACAATTTATTAAACCTAAACGTTCATCTGATTTCTTGTCTTAAATGCATCATTAAGAGATTATGTGCGAAAGGAATTAGAAAATTCAAACATCATGCATAGGATTTGTGTTTGTTATTTTCATGAAATTGTTGATAAGATATTCGAATACGTGCAAATTCTGGAACAAAATCAAGAAAAACACGAAAGGAAAATGGAAAAGAAAAAATGAAAATTTATAGAACTAAAATATGAAATAAATTGCATAGAGAAGAAAATAAAAAGCTTAAAGAAGAGAGTTTTAAAGAACTTAAAGATTGAATTGAAAATCTTGAGGATAACTAATTATATAGTTTACTTTGGATTTTATTTACAAGCTTAACACTATAATGCAATGAGATAATTCGAAATACAATAGATTATGAATATATGGCGGTTGGATTCACTTCTCCAAAAAAGGTAGTAAAGTATTTTCAGCAACCTAGTTAGATGATGTACGAACAGTTGAGAATAAAATATCGCACATGAATAATATTGCAAAGTTGCACTCAAGACTTTACCAGGTTTCCAAACGGATTCATCAAATTTTTATCATTACTTAATTAAAAATCTACTTTCAAGTTTAAAAACCACATGCATTGTAGATTAAAGGGCAGTTCTCTTGAAATATATTAATTAACTCAAAATACGGAAACAAGTAAATTTATGATGGTGCTTCAATTTGCAAATAAAGGAAATCTTCATAAAATTTTAAATTCAGTTTAAAAAACTCAAATGGCAAAAAATTTACGGAAACTTTGGGACATATCAAAATATCTGATCACAATCCACGAGGCTGAATATATCCATGGTGATTTTCATAGTGGAAATATCTTACTACATGTGTATATTAACTATATGAAGTATTACATTGTTGATTTTGGATATTCAGATCCTTTTTTACTTTGCTCATAAGTTTTATAATACATTTAATGAGATCCTTTATAGAGTTATTATGTCTGGTAATTATTTTTGTATTAATGAGTCAATGTGTCAATGGATTGGTAAAATTGATAAAGGTCTATTTCAATATAAAATACCAAGAAAGTCCCATCCAATTGGCTGTGAATTTAAAGCAGTTGCTGATGCTTGAATTAATTTGTTTTTACAATTAGATTCTGTAGAGCCTTTAGCATATTCTAATAAAAAATTTTTCAAATCAATATTCTTCAACTATTACAACTATGTTATGATTAAATGAACCTTAGTTCTATAGTAATTGAACAATTATTGCATACTCATTGTTTGGAAGCATAGATGAATGTGTTACATTATATAAATATAGTTTATATTCAATTTTACAAATAAAAAAATATTGATATTGGCCTAAAAACATCTTACATTGTATAACAAGTACACTTGGTAAGGATTACAGATTATTTATTAGTAGAACTGGAAAATGTGATGGTATTGATCTTGTTTTATATTCAATCTGTGATTATAGGAATATTGTATTGCTTACTAGTTGTTTATAACAAACTCTAAAACAGATGTAAAAAAGTATATTAAGGATATTGATATTATAAAGTTTTAGTGATCTGTAGTTTTAATAAATACAATTACTATTAGTCAGTTATTAATATACTTAACAATTTAAGTGACAATGTACTTTCCTACTATGATGTTCTTGCTATAAAATATTCTATCAATTGTATTTTTGCTTTTTATCTCTTTGTAGTAAAAATAAATAGCTATTCCATATACTATAACTTTATACTAGACAAAAAAATATAAAACATGTTGATTTTTGTAAGCAGTTAGTAGCATCTATTTTTAATTGTTATTCTAGTAAAACTATTGCTAACAGAACAAAAAAAGAAAAGAGATAGATTCAAATATTGTTGAACATAATCTTACAAGTCTTCTGAAGAAATTTGCAAATTTACAGCTTTAAAAAAGTGCATTCAATATTGTTGCATAAGGTGTCACAATTGTACAAATACTTGTTATAGTTGCTTGCCAGAACAGAGTTATGTGCACAAAATATTGAGCTTATTATATTCATAATATGTATAGTAAACCTGCTGAAAAGTAATATTTATATTCTTTTATATTTATTCTATCTTTAGTAAAAGATGCAACTTATAATTCTTTTATTTTGAATTATATAGAAATTTTTAATTGTGTATTATATATAGTACATCTAAGAATATTGAATAATGCAACATGTTTAGCATTGTATAATTTTATTAATTATATAATAAATATTAAATAAATATAAATAAATTTATAAAATAACTTTTAATAATTTATAAATAAAAAATGTTTTTGATTTATTAAATTTTGAGTTCATTATGAGCTTTATAAAATGTACTACTAATAGTACAAAAGGTGTGCTCCTATTCATTAAATTAAAATATTAAGAGCTTAAATTAGAAAAAAATAAAAAGATTTATAGTTAAAGAATTGAAAAGTGATTGCTAAAAAATAAGTTAGATAAAATAGAAGTAAGATTAAAAGAGATAAATTTAAAAAAATTATAAAATATAAGAAGATAATAAGAAAAATTAATAAAATAATTAGATAAAAAAGTGTTATGAAAAAGATATATATAAGTTTTATACTAAAATAAATTAATAAAAAATATAATACTAAATATAGTTTTGTTATTATTATATTAGAAACCTCTATACCAAAAGAGTGTAGTAGATTAACTAATCAGATTTTAAACTTTTATGCAAATTATCAGCCCATGGGTTTTGACTTTATAATAAAGTTTTTTTAACAAATATATATACAAAATTTTAAATTTTTTCTTTTGTTATTATTATAATAAAAAATTGATTTACATACTATGTAATTATATATTAATCTACAATATTATAATTATATTTATAATAGTATTTCTAATATTAACTGCTATAGTACTAACTATTTTAGTAAATAAATATTATAAAACTACTATATTGTATATTCAAAGCCTTAATACTAAAAAATATAATAATTTGAATAATGTTAGAGCATACATATATGTAATATATATATGCATATTTAATATCTAATACTAGATGCAAATATAATTTTATAGAATATAAAATTTATAAATTTTTATCTTTTTTAATTCTATACCTTTATTATAAGTATAGAATATAATATATATTCTAATAATAATAATATAAATAAAATTATTTTAGTTACTTTAAAGAATTTGAACAATATTTTTTTTGTCAAATTTTTAAATTTTGAAAGTAACAAATTAACTCTGTATAAGATAATAAATCAATATCTGATAATGATATTTTTTTAAATTAATTAAATAAATTTAACTTCATAAATATTTTTGACAATTATATTAAAGATAATATTTATAATGTTTTAAAAATAAATATTAAAAATTTTATTGGAATAGATGAATATTTATGTTATTTTAAACAATTCTGTTTTGAGCAAATTGGCTATAAAAGATTTCTTGCATATTAAGCTGCATTTGAAAGTTTAGAAAAAAACATGCAAAATATTGTTATTAAAAGGCAATATATAGCTTTCAAAAAAATAAAAATACAAAAAAAATTACTAATAAAGAAAAAATAAGTTTTAATACATATTTAAATCTTATTGAAGTAACTTTAAATATTTAAATAATTTAAAAAAACATTTACAAGAACATAGTCTTAAAAAAGATATATATGATAATATTAGCAAAACTCTAAAAAATATAAATTATATAAGATTAATTATAATTTAGCATGCAAAATATATAAATTTTTAAAAATCTATTCTAATATACATAGTATGCTCTTTTGGATGTTAATATAACAAAATTACTATATTGATTGTGTTCTTTTCAACAAATTTTAGTTATGCTTCAGTATATTAAAACTTTGTACAGTCTTATAAAGATAATTTTAAAAAGATGCTCAAGGTTTGGCTAAATTAATCTTTACTAATATCTTGAAATCTTTAATAGCATTACTTCAATTTATGTTTGTGAAAACTGATCTATATGAAATCTGTGAAATAATAAAAATAAATATAAAATATGCTACAAAATATAAAAAAAAATAGAATTCACTAATAATTATTTAGTTCAATTAAATTATGCATAAGAAGAACTTAACTACTATTTTGCTAATATAATAAATATAATTAAAGATTGCAAACAAAATTCTAATATATTTAAAATTTAAATATTATTTAAAACTTTTAATAATAATGCACATATCACATATAATTGGGCTTAAAATATACAAATACTCTACTTAACACATAACAAATTGGATTCTTGTATTTTAAAAGTTTATAAAAAGTATATTTATTTGTGTTTAGAATATTGGTAATTTTTTATACATACAACAAACTAATTATATAATTAATAAAGCCAAATGCCTGATAATAATAAACAAATTAAAGGTATAAATTGTACTCTTAGTTTAGTTTGGCTAACACTTTAAAAATATAACTATAGTAAAAAAAAATTAGTTATTATATGTGATAACTATATAGATCAGAATAAGAATATTTTTTTATTATTTTTTATTTATAGTTAATTAATTGTAATATGTATGATAAAATTAAGTTAAATTTTATAATACTTAGTTATACAAAGTTTATTTGTAATAGTTGTTTTAGTCTAATTAAGATTCTCTACAAAAAAAGCAAAACAAATACTATAGATAATGCAGTTTTAATTGTTAACCATTCTATTAGAATTAATTTCAATATTGCTTAGCATTATCTTAATAAAACTAGGTTTCAATATTATAATTTTAAAATTACTTTAATCATTTAAAAACTACCAAACCTCCAAAAGTATTAATATTTCTATTTCAATTTGCAATATTCTAAAGTTGTATTTTATAAAAACAATCTTAAAGATAATTATAAAAATTTTAAAATTTATTCTTTTTCTTTTAATTCTAATGCTTTACTCTCAATAATTAGTGTTTGACCACTTTCTTTGAAGAGACAAAAGAAATTGTATAAGGAAATTGCATCTTATATTAATTTATCTGTTGGTAGTATTACTTGTTTGAACTTTAAAAAAATTTATAAATAGTAATAATTTTAGAAAACCTATTATTCTATTTAATATTTTATTAAGTAAATTAGTTTTTATTTTAAACTTGACATAAAAAAATAAATTTATTTTATTGCTAATTTAATATAAAATAAGTTCAATTTATATTTAGTTTAATAATAGTTATTTTTAATTAATAAATTAAAACCAGAAGTTAGCTCAATTTAATTTATTCAAACAAAAAATTTATAAGAAAAATTAAGTAGTTGGCAGTAAAACTTTTTATAAAAGAATAAATAATATAAAATAAATAAATAAATAAATAATAAAATTGTAGCAGTAAAATAATAGCACAGTAAAAATAAAGTAATAGCATAGTAAAAATAAGGTAATAGCATAGTAAATATGATAAACAAATTAAATCAAAAAAATCAGAATATCAAACAGATAAAAAATAAATATTTTAATATATAAAGATTCAAAAACCAATTAGTTTTATATTTTCTATATTATAGATAGATACATTAATCAAAAAAATTCTTTAAAGATTATATATTTATTACTATTGTTAAGAGCTAAAAAAAATGAGAATTCAGTTTTACATATTGTTGGGTTCAGAAGATTGCGACTCTGTCGCTCCAAAATTTTAAACCTCGTATAACATATGGTAAGTAACCTTTTCGAAAGAGGGTGTAAGATTTGGCTTGTGGACGAGAAAGGCTTTCAGTTACTTTGGGTTAACGAATGCAAATAGGGTAAGTCATGTGGTCAAGAGTTGAACAGCGATGTTATTAGGGGTTCACAGGGTTTGTAACAGTAATAGTGTTAGTGTTTATTATGTACAATGTAGTGTATTGGAATTTATTATTTAATAAAGCAAACGAAGCATACTGCTCTTAAGGGCCATTTCAGCCTTTATTTATAATATAAAATTCATCACTTACAAATGTGACTTTGCACTTATTATTACTTAAAGTTTACTAAATGTTATTTACAGTAATATATTTAATTTCTACATCATTTTCTAATTTATTCAAGGATATGTAATTTATCCTTACATCCTCCCATTATTCCTTATCTACTCCTCTAAATCCAATATACCTTTTCTGATCCTAAATGTAATTTATTGCATTTCATACATTTTTCATATGATCGGTCACAGTATTCAGTATTACCATCCTGTCATCACATTAGTCACGAATATAATTTGAGCTTCTAAATTGGTGAGTCTGGTGCTAATCGAAGGTTGGCTTCATGTGACGATTGGACATCTTGTGGTCTTGAACAATTTATCATCTGTAGGTAAGTACTTCTTCTTCCTTTGAGTTTTTCCTTCAACTTACTTTCTTTTACTAATTCCTTTCTTCTTTTCTTTATTATTCTAACTGGGATCTTACTACGTCGAATCAGTGTCGGGACTCCTTTTGATTCAGTCTTTGGGTCATGTGACTACGTCGAATGATCAACAGCAGAATTAGCTTATTTTTTAGGGTAGATGGATTCTATTTAACAATGGTCACTAGGGTCTTACAAGACAATACTTGTACTTTTACTAGTGTCGGGTAAATAGTTTGTGCTTTGCAGTTTGTAGTTACTTTATTATTTGTTTATTAATTCTATCTAATCCTATCTAAAATCCATCATCACAATATGTAACAAATTTAAATTGCAATTTATACAAAATTAGATAATTATACTACTGCCTTGGACCAATTCTGTAACTCTATCCGTAGATCACTTGTACCAAAATTTTACTAAAAACATTTAATTATTTCTCAATATTTTATTAAGTAAACCTTACTT